>SDEE01000282.1:0-58994 GCA_004126415.1 Candolleomyces aberdarensis
TTTCACAAGAGATTTACAATGGGTAGTCGCATGACGGCAAAGATCTGATAGAGAGAACAACGATAACTGTGCACAAACTACCTCCCGAGACCTGGACAGATATGACGGATTGCGAGAAAGAATAGACTAAGGGGGGCGTACCCTTCAAATCAAACTGTAAAGCTTGTTCATGGATTACGACTGCTTGTAAAGCGACATCTCCATGTGGAGAAGGACAGATCAATGGATATTGACACAGACATTCGAACAGCTAGGAAAGGTGGGGTGGATCTCCGGAGAAAATCAGGAAGAGAGAGTGGATCGTAGTGCAAAGGATGGTCGGAAAGGGTATGGGGGCATCCGAAAGGAGGACAGCCCTGCGAAGCAAGAACTCAAGAAACTCGACAGGGTTGCTGATGGGCGAACATGGAGGCGAGGCGGCAAGATGTGGAGTGAATGGGTTTGAGCGGCATGTGTGCGAAAAGGCGCATGGACCAAGAATTGAGAAACCGGATCTCATACGTATATGTAATATCATCCCACGCGAGGGCTATTTGCTTTGTATGAGAGCGATAAACGTTTCGACGGTACAGAACCCTCCCCACACTTCGTGTGGAGTCGGGGAACCTGGAGTTGCGTACTTATATCGTTGGCTGTGTCACGGCGTGCGGGCTCATTCTAATTTCCGATGAACACGCTTCAAATTTACTAGACGGTTCCGAACTTTGTTCAAAGTTCCTAAGAATGGTTTCCATCACTTTCAAAGGCGTGCCCAATTGTATGAGTGTTCATTTTGTGATCACGTCCCGGTTCCTGCTACCGTATTCACCAGGATGCTTTGATGAGATCCGAGGCCCTCTCTGCGAGAACGTACACAGCCGCTTGCGTGTGCGCAGTCGGAACATAAGGCTATAGGATACGAGTCACGAAGGAAGATGGCCGCCAGTCGGTTAGCTCAAGTCTCGCAACGACCGCTAGTATGCGGACTAAAAACATACTCACGATCGCTGAAGCATCGACGACCCGAAGTCCCTTCAGACCCTTGACTTTCAACTCTGGATCTAAAACGCCATGCTTCGCTCCTTTGGGTGAGATACTAGCAGTGCCGACCGGGTGCCACCAGGTCCCAGCTCCCGCTTTCAACGCGTCGTCAAACTCCTTCTCGGGAAGCGTGTCTGGGTCAGGGCCAAGGAAACCGGTGATATATCCTTCATAAGCGGATCCTTCGTACCACCGCTTGGCTATGCGGGCACCTTCTTTGAACGCCAGCAGATCGAAGGGATGGGTCAGGTAGCCGAGATCGATGAGGGGCTTATCGAAAGGGTTGTTGGAGGCAATCTTGACGGAACCACCTAGATGTTCATGAGTTAAGTAGCATTGCAGAGAGATGAGGACACGAACGAGATTTCGGAGTCAAAAGTGCGACAAAACTTACAACCTGAGGGCCTAGAGACTGGAATCTACTGTTAGATTACTGGTAGATATGTATGCGAACATCAACTTACAGACAGGCTAATTTCGATATGGGGTGAATTGGGACCAGCTGCAGGGTCACCGTGCTCCTTGAACAATGAAGCATTGGGGGGTATGCGAGAAAAAATAACCTGGTGGACTCCAACTTCCGTCAGAGGACCAGTACGGTTCGTCTGCCACTCCTCGAAAGCAGCAACGGTGTCGACAGGTCTGACGACGTCATTGGCACTCCAGGTAAATTGGAAAACCAAGTGGTCGCTCAATCCTTTTCCGACGTCCGGGAGGTGGTGGATACTTTTCACCCTGACATCTTCCAGTTCTTTCTTGTCTCCAATACCAGAGTTCAACAGGAGGTGCGGTGTTCCAAACGCTCCGGCCGACACGATCAATTCCTTTTTGGCAGTGACAGCCGTCTTTTTTCCTGGAAAACGGACGGGATGTCAAGCTCCCGTCAATGGCTGTGTGATTAAATATAGATTACCGCTCGAAACAGATACGATCTCGACCGTCCTGATATCCAATTGACGAGATTCCTTGGAAGGAAGCACGCGAGTGGCATGGGTATTGAGTAGGATGGTCAAGTTGGGCCGTTCCCTGACTTTACCCCCCAAAGCACCAACTGCCGCACTGCAACGCTCTCCGTTTCCAATCGTAGATTGAATCCAGACTGATGATCAACTGCTTGTCAGTCACCGAGTAAAGGTGTCAGGCGGCGGGATGACCCACCGAGGCCTGACGGTTTGCCCGAATTGACGTCTAGATTGAACTTGATCTCGTTGCTCTGCTCAGCATTCTTAATCGCTAAAAGATCGAAATCTGTTGGGCCACCCCATGGAAGGCTAACTGAAGTAAAACCGCGAGAACCGTGGAATCGAGGATCGTATTGGCCGCTCGCGTTACGACCCCCTGGCGGTGGGACAAGTTTCTCATTCTAAGTTAGGTTGCGTTAATTTCACGTCGAGCCTAAAGACTAGACTTTCATATATGTGTGACAGACTTACGCGTAAGAAATATGGGAACAGGGTTTTCCAAGACCAGGAACGATCCTCTGATACTCTACCCCAGAGGTCAAAGTCGTCGGACGAACCGCGTGTATATACCATCGCATCTATTAATTAAATCGTATATTAGGATTGATGATGAGAGGCAGTACAGATAATCGCTTGCCACGCACTGTGAGAGCTGCAACCACCGAGAACACGGGCTTGGTTAAACGGCAGGGAACGATTGTTCAAACCGATCTGAGGCGTCGTGACGTGGCCCCAGCTGTACGTGTTGTTGAGATTCATGAAGAATCCTGGCACGGCGATGTCGATTACACCTTCGTTGCTGTGATCAATATTGATATTAATTAGCCGTTTTATCGATCATCACGCGAAATGAAGTGGAAAGATGAGACTAACGTCGGTCCTGCTTCAATGAGGAGGACATTGAAACGAGGGTTTTCAGAGAGTCGACTGGCCACAGTCGAGCCTCCAATTCCACCTAATAAGGGACGTCAACCATCGCGAAGATGAATTTAGGGGAGTCGGACCTCCAACGATAACAAAGTCGTAGGACTCTTTCGTCGAGTCCAGTCGCTCGAGGTTTTCCAAGACCTTGCTATGGGCGAGCGACGCGCTCAGGGCAATGAAGCCGAAAAGGGTGCCAGTAAGTTTGCCCATTTCGATATGAAGGCGCTGGACGAAGAACCCTCAACGTCCTTGCAGATTAAGTATGCAATTTCGACATTGTTGCATGACAGAAGAGTCATGGGATTGCGGTCGCGGCCTATGGGTAGGTCATTGGTTAGGTCATTGGGTAAGGTCAGCAAACTTGATGCTCGGCGATTCTGGAATCCCAAAGGGCGCCCGCTACAATAAAGCGAACCTGTGATAGAAACTTGAAGGAGCAGTGTATTCGGCGGCTTTAGTTGGGCGACTTTCACACAAGACTAGGTCGTAAGATTTTCCTTGATATTCAGAAGTGCTCTTGATGCATGACATAGAGGTCCGTAAGATACGGCGTTAGAAGCATGATCAGGGGACCAACGCTGAAAGAGAACAGTCAGTTCACGCGCTGACGTTCAAGCTGGAAAACCTACACCCAACTCTTTAAGACGCCCCT
Source organism: Candolleomyces aberdarensis (assembly GCA_004126415.1). Taxonomy (NCBI): domain Eukaryota; kingdom Fungi; phylum Basidiomycota; class Agaricomycetes; order Agaricales; family Psathyrellaceae; genus Candolleomyces; species Candolleomyces aberdarensis. The sequence goes on from SDEE01000282.1 coordinate 3,559, forward strand.
GGAGACGAGAAGTCATCCAGCACCGATTCCGTCATCCTTGACTACGATCTGAAGCGAGCTAGCACCAATAGGCAAGACAATAGAGTTTCTAAACATCACACCCTGTGCACGCATTGAATATTGAAGCCTTTCATCTTGAAGAAAATCGGGATGTTCTGAATCGGAGGCCGCTGTGCAGGATTTCTCCGCGTTTCCCTCCTTTTTAACGACGATCGGAAGGCTTCTCTTCACATACGTCGCAATATACACATTCTATGAGATGAAAGGGTATCGATGAAGAGCTTCATAGGAATCCGGAGCATTGTACAGATCCTGGTGGTCACGAAGAAGGCTGAAGAAGGACTTTGCCGTTTGCTGTAGGGAACCAAAACCCTAACCCCAACGTTAACACAGCCACCGTAAACCAGAAGAACGACGGACGATGGCTTTCTTTCCTTGTCCTCGTCTTGAACGGCGGTGCTGAAGGTTTCCTCCCCAATCTCGAATCTACGGGGAAAATGCCAATCACACCGACACCAGCTAACATTCTGCGAGCATCGCTCGAGCAGCACAATGAAACGTTCGAAAATCTTCTCAAGCTTATCCCAGCTCAATACTACATCGTAAATGAGCAGAAAATCGAAGAACAGGTGTGTTAACTCCATTATTGAGGTTTATTACTGTCTAAAAATCGCTTGTAGATGGCCAATAAATTTCAGAAACATAGCAAGAAGCAGAAAGGCTTAAAGCACGCTGCAGAAGTTGCTGCAGCCAAACAGGCGGCGAAGAGGCAGAAGGTGCGCTCGTCTGATCTTTTCGGGTCGTCTCGAACTTACCTGTGGCTTCAAGCTTGACCCTGCAAACCAAAAAACAGTCGTAGACATTCAAAACGAACGAAGTGTCGAGGAGGCTTCGTCCCAAAAGAAGACCAAGAAACGGCCAACAAAAACTGCTGAATCGGAAGATGATTCTGGCAGTGACGGCGATATGGACGTCGACTTCGATGAGGGCGACGACGAGGATGCACCTCAAGAAGAGGATGAATTCATTCCAATGCCTTCTGCAGAGGGAGGGTTCGCATCTCTCCGGCAAAAACTACACGACAAGATCGCGAACCTTCGGAATCGTAATTCGGGCTGGAGAGGAGAGCCAGGCTCGAAGGACGAGCTTCTCGAGGAGAGGAGGCAACAGAGAGCACTGCTGCGCGAACGGCGGAGAAAGGAGACGAGGGAGCGGGTGCGAAGGGAGGCCGAGGCTCGCAAGAAACCGGAGAAGGAGAAAACCGAGAAGGGACCTGCTCAAGTTAAAGGAAATGTCGCGAAAACGCAGCTCCTCGTACCAGAATCCGGTCCACATTCCAAGCACGCCAACGTCGCTTTTTCTACTGTCACGGATCCATCATCCTCTCGTGGTGCCTCTTCCAATGCCGCGTCGTCAAAGTACAAATCTCTGAAAGCATCTTCGGACCCTAAACAGGCTCTCGCACAGCTGCAGGCGAAGAAAGCTAAACTAGAGTCACTTCCAGAGGAGAAGAAGAAAGAGATCGCCGAAAGAGAGCAGTGGGCAAAGGCGGAAGCAAGAATGGAGGGCGTCAAAGTTCGGGACGACGAAGGACGCCTCAAGAAGGCAGCGAAGCGGAAAGATAAGGAGAAACAGAAGTCGAAGAAAGACTGGTATGTCACCTCTATTATATTTGCCGATATTCCTACTCACTCCATGATCTAGGACGGAGCGAAAGGAGCAGGTGACTGCTGCCATGGCTGCTCGTCAGAAAAAGCGAACAGATAATATTGCAATGCGCAACGAGCGCAGAAAAGACAAGAAATTTGGCGGCTCGTCGGGGAAGAAGGGTGCTGCAGGCAAGGGGAAGGCTCGCCCGGGATTCGAGGGCAAGAAAACCTTCGGAACGGGGAAAAAGGGCAAGAGCAAGTAAATGGTCTCCCTTTGTGTTCTTTCAGAGCGTCAATGATGATATGACATTGCATTCTGCGAGCGACGCGAGTGTGCTTTCCGTCTTTGAGATGTCGCCGCCACCGTCTGGTTCCTCTTTTTCGTTCAATCTTCGTTCTATTCTATTGATTCTTTTTCAGGCCCGATCCCCCAAGGAAGTTTCAGCCGTCCCCTAGTCGCGTTTTAATACCCCGCATTGCGCAGTTGGGAAATCGAGGTGAGGTCGCCGCAAGCCCCGTCCTGACAATTCAATACTTACTCAACCTCACCGGCAGTGTGAGTAGTAACTGGCCCTAAATCATCAAGAAAGAACACATGTGGAGCGCCAGCTCACTATCGTTGTTGCCTTAACCGCCGGTAAAGCTGCCCAGAGTGGATCTGATATGATCAGTCTCGATGTTGCGATGTCCCTAGTGACCTCCCATTCGTATCGATCTAGTTGAATTACCGCGTCCTCTGGCCGTTCTGAGCCCCCAGTTCTTTTAAACTGGCGAGTGGAACAAGACGACCTTCCCTCCGATAGTCACGCCCTGCCCCACTCGTCATAAATAGTGTTAGCCAGGTGAGTTCGACCCATGGGGAAGGATCTTCCATGTAAGTTTCTGATGATGATAATTGCTCAGGTCCTCCACCTCGCACATAGAGCGCTCCAGCCTTTTTTTATCCGACGCATACATAGCTCGCTCAATTTTTCATGTGGGGGTGCGAACATTGGCTCACTTACGATATTCCGAAGACGAGAACGCAACAGCAGCGCCCTAACGGGCTTAAAAAAGAAGCAATCTTTCTGTGAATTTTCGTACAAATCGTGCGCTCGCATCAGAAAGTCGTACGCCCGCCCCAACCTTGATAGGTGGGCCCTGTTAACCTAGCCTTGACTACAACGACCGACTGCAGGGTTGTAGGTTACAGCGCATCAATGAAGAACGCGAATGCAATTAGTCCTTTTTTACTCCTGGGCGCCTCCCCGGCCNGCTCGGATGAATCGGCGGAAGGTGGAGTTGTTGTCTGATCAGCAGAGGTTACGGTAAGTTGTACGAATACCTTCCGAACTGAGGACTCAGACTATTTTGGCGTTTTGCATTCACATTGACAGGAAACTTGCTATCGATGTCTGTGTCAACCTTTAATAGTGGATGAACATTCAAATAATTCATTTATGAATTGGGGTGGTTGGAATAGCCGAATTGCTGCGACATGGCATTCGCCTTGTCATGAATCAAGGTACATCTTTTGACATACCTTTTAGATCGAATCGGCGGAAAATCCGACAACTAAATTGCCAGCACAATTGCGATAGCGGCCTCGATTGTGACCTGCTCGGAATTGCGTGGCAGGTGAAGGATGCCCGAGCGCACACTCGGAATCGTAATCTCTCAGCTTTGATGGGGCGTTTTCTCCGAAAGTCTTTTTTTGATCTGCGATATGCTGGGAACCCAAAGAAGCAAATGCGATCAAAGACCCTGGAACGGAAGTATCTCGTGAGAGTTGCCTAATGGGACCTGTCATCATCCTTGTCCTTTGGTACTAAAGGGAATGGGACCCAAGGTCGTCTCCATGACCCTTTGACCTGGTTCCCCCGTCCACAGTCATGGCAAGCAATCCCTACATCCTCCTGTAAGTATTTCCCCTCCGTCCCTCTCGGTTCGATTGCTGACTAGGTCATCCCTTTCTACTAGTACTGGCCCCTTGGTACGATCACTCAAACTCCCAACATGATCTTCAGCTTATACCTCTTCGACAGTTGATGGGCTCTCTCATCAGCTTCTTCCTGAATGGGGCGTTTGCCATGCAGATCTGTTCGTCTTCATTTCTCTTTGTTGAAGTGACTTCGTATCTGATTACTTTACTGTTACACAGACCACTACTATATGAACTACGCCAGTACAGACAGACGGTTCTTTGTCTTCCTGGGTGAGATATGGAATTTCTCATGGTTCAGTCACGTTTCTCAACTCTTCTCAAGTCGTTGTCGTGGTTATTGTGGAGATCCTCCATATGTTCTTCTCTACCCACACTACATACAGCATTCTCGCAGTCGGCTTCACAGATCCCAGAGTCTTCGTCAACACTCCTTGGTCTGGTGCCGCGCTCCCAGCTCTTAATGGGACGGTCGGCTTATGCACTCAGGTGTTCTTTGCATGGTAAGAGACTGCTTTCCGAGCCAAGTGCGGTCGCCTTACAGTCTTCCCAGGAGAATTCTCGTATTGACCAAGTCGATTTGGGGCAAGATGTCTGCCGGTCTTGTGGTGTTGGTTCGTATATCTTCCCTTGTCGTACCCATCCACCAGAGAAGCTTACTCTTTCTGCAGACAGCAGGCATGCAATGCGCGGCTAGCTACGGTGTCACCATCCAGGTTTGGGCTTCCCGTTCATATATATCCCGTTCCCTTGCTGATGCTGCTAATTAGTTTACCCTCCTTGCCCGGCAATTGGATCTCTTGAGGACCCTCAAGCGAACTGTCATCGTTTGGTTGGCCGGAAGCTTCATCTGTGATGTGCTCATCTCGATTACTATGGTCATCATCGTACGTGATATTCGCTTACCACCGGGTAGAGAACCCTCGTTGCTGAACATTTATCTGTTCTATAGCTCACCCAGGCCCGTGGAGCTACGGCTTATACTGGATCGAAGAATGTGCTCAATGCCCTCATTGTCCACACCATCGAGAACGGCATGATTACCACTGCTTGTGCTCTGGTAGACTTGATCTGCTACCTTCTCTTCCCTGACAACCTGTTCTACGTGTGCTTGTGAGTCCGAAGTCTTCGGTTTACTGTGTCACCTTTCTAACATCGGGCGTGCTCGCTAGCGAATATCTCCTTGGAAGGCTGTATGCGAACGTCTTGCTAGCAACACTCAACGGACGACAACGTATGCGTGCGGTCTCGAACTCCGAACATGAACTCTCGGGCCGGTCCTCTGGCAAAACATCTCAAACAAACCAGGTCCAACTTAGTAACCTTCGAACATACCCCCAAGCTTCGCAACAGACGAGCAAAACCTATCCTGTCGTTTCTGTCACAACGGACGTCCAAATCGATGACGATAGCAGCCTTCCCAAAAGCAAGGTGCGTTGTACCGTGATCCTTGTTCTTCGCAATATCACATCTGACTGGCTCCACAGTTCTACGATGCTTAGTAGTAAGCTAATACAATCTATGCCTGACAAGCTTTGCGCATAGTTCCTTTTACGGACCGCGTCACCCACATAGAGATTAGATACTTGCATTTCGCTACTTACTCGTCAATCTTTTACTAAAAGAGTTCGGAACTCTTTTTAGATATACCTATCGATTATTGCCTAACTTGCACCGTTGTTTGTAATATAGCATTTAAAAGGGATTTGTATAGTAGTTATACCAAACTACAATTGGAATTGGGTTAGCGTCTACCTGAACAGCTTTCGTTCGTTGAAGAGACTGAGGAGGAGGATTGAAGCCGACAATTCAAGCCTTGACAGGGACCCTGGTGCTGAGCTTAGGGTTCTTAAAAGGCTCCGTAAAATTGGGTCGAGTCCGCTTTTCGGCTGCAGGGCCGGGCATTCCCATGTTCCCCAGGCTGCTCTAGAGTCACCGGACGAGTTTTCGGCGGACAAGGAACCCTCGGAAATCAACAATCTGTCACGACCGCTGTTGTTTGACAGGCAAGTATCCAACGTTATCTGACGAATGTGGTTAAAAGAGAGTTGTGCATGGCGAATACACAGCCAAGTGTCAAAGACAACGGGTAACATTTAGGGTCAAAATGAAAGACCGCAACTGCTATTTCAATTCGGGCGCATTGCTTTGTCTCGATGTAGGTCTCGTCTTTGCAGGGACAAATAGATATAGATAGGCGGCAGCGGCTGACAGCCACAGGCCCCTCCACAAGGAGCCACAAGGTCAATTCCGTTCTAAGTAAGCGCCACTGGGCGTCATCGGTTCCGAGGCATCTCAGTAGAGATCACGCTGATATAGATGGTAACCACATTGTGACCCAGAGCAGAGCGATAGGGGTAGGATAGGGTAGGATGTAGGGTCTGATAGGGTGTGCTCGAGCCTGTGCTTGGCCTGTGCGAGTTGGTAGTCCGCAACGGGAGCTTTTGACCAACGACTCGGACGCCGTGAGCACTGCGGAGAACGAGTGGATATAATTTTTTTATTTTGGGCCATCCTGTGACTTCAGCGCCAGCGCACTCTCAAGGTGCACCCTCCCTTCACCCACATCGACGTTCTATGCCCGCGTTCTTGTTCCTGGAAGGCCGAGTCGGGTTACCAAAATGCGGTGGCGGACCGAGGCGCATTGATGGCGTTTAGTAGTCGATGGATCAAACCTCAGATGGGAGTCGGTAGGAGTGGGGTACACTCTTGGAGAATTCAGTCAATGTGTGCACGCGTATGTGGGCGTTGGTGGACATGGATATAGATTGGCGCCGTACGAAAATCCTATCAATTAAAAGCCTATCGTGACAATACTCGTCGGTGAGTGTGTACGAGCGCATTAATTGGGTTAATTGGGGCTGGCCCTGCTGTGACTGACATATGTAGGTAAGTAAGCGGGATGTGTAGGGTACTTGCCGTAATGAGAGAAGACCTTCAAGGGAAAAATAATACTTCTCTGGTGCCACTGGTGTACGATGGTATCGCGATAGCGAGAGAGACATCACTACGAAGAAAATTCCCCTCCGCAGGAATTCCGAGATAATCTGCTATCGCTGTAGGGAGATTGAGAATCTACATATGTGTCGACTTCTATATTTCAGGGGAGGCGCCATCCCTCTGAGCTTCGACGTATTCGGAAAAACGGTGTAGATTCTTCTTTGGGAGTAAACCATAAGTGTTTCCCAACGAAAAAATCTGGCACAGCCAAATAAATCTGTCCAGTAAATGAAGGGCAAGAGCACTACACATATACCGAGTGGACTGTGTTTCCGAAAATCTGCAGATCGAGATAGACTGGAGCTCGAAGGGTGCAGGATGCGCCTAAGTGTTACAGTACCACGGCCGTGAAATCTTCGATCCTAACAGCAGCAGAAATTGTCAAGATTGAAGGTGTTTGCCGTATTAAGCTGCTGAGCTAGATTTAGGTCGGGTGTGGCTAGGAGCGAAACTGCAATAGCTCGAGCGACGGGCCCTCCGGCGAGTCTCTGAATGATCAGTGAGCGCTGATGTGCCTAGCCGCCGGCCACAACCCCGGACCGAAACCCTAACCTGGACACGGTCCTGCGCTCGCCTGAGGCACTGAGCCCCGTTTCACCGCACCACGACATGCCCTTGACAGTCACCCCTAATCCTGCGTCCCCTAATGGTCTGAGTATGGCTAGGAGACATCTGAAGGTCTCAAACACCCTCAACACGATCATGGAGGTCAGCAGGGGCTGGTATGAAACATTATAGATTAGATATCTCAGCCTCTTGCGAGAACCTTACGCTTGACCTACGATGACTGAAGAAGATACGAATAGCAGCCCAGAGGCTCCAGAAAGACCTCATTTGCAGGTCGCAACCCACCAGACAAGGCACGTCGTCGTGGATTATTTCGACCCTCCTGGAGCAAGGCGGCTCTCGAGAACCCTCAGCTCTATTCCCAGAACCAGGCGACATGAATCCGACGACTCTTCGGAAGAAACGTTGACTGTGGGGGAGAACGTCGATTTCGAGAGGCTCGTGAGGCGATACTTGCACAAGTACGTATGCATTTTCGCCCATTTTCACGTCCTGACCTTTCTGCAGGCGAGACGAATCAGACATCAAACCCCGGCAGTTGGGAGTGATGTTCGAAAACCTACGCGTCGTCGGGCTTGGTGCCTCCGCGAGCTTTCAGCCGACACTTGGCTCACTGTTCAATCCTATGAATGTCGTGCACGCTGTCCAGATGCTGCGGCATCCTCCTCTCCTGGACATTCTTTCCGGATTCGAAGGGGTGGTTCGACCAGGCGAGATGCTCCGTAAGTAATACCGAATGTCGAGCGAGATATTGGATTGACTCTCTTCTCAGTGGTTCTGGGTCGTCCAGGATCTGGTTGCAGCACCTTTCTCAAGGTCTTGGCCAACCAACGGTCGTCGTTCCACTCTGTTGAAGGAGAGGTATTCTACGATTCCATCACGCCTACTGAGCTTGCAAAACATTATCGCGGAGACGTTCAGTACTGCCCGGAAGATGATGTCCACTTTCCAACCCTCACTGTCGACCAGACGATTCATTTCGCCTCGAAGGCGAGGGCGCCACAGACTCGAATCCAAGAACAGAAACGTAGCGAGTTTACCAGGGTCCTGGCAGACCTTTACGAAACAATATTTGGTCTCAACCATGTCAAAGACACTGTTGTTGGCGATGCATCGATCAGAGGTGTTAGTGGCGGGGAGAAGAAGCGTGTTTCGTGAGTACCTTTTCCCTACCGCCGCGTCCACTCTGACCTGCTCCCAGCATCAGCGAGGCAATGGCCACTCGAAGCCGGATCACGTCGTGGGATAAGTGAGTATGCTTAGCCTTCTACCTGTACATGGCTGAACCTCGCACTAGCTCGACTCGTGGGCTTGACTCGAGCACGGCCCTGGAGTATGTTCGCGCTCTCCGTATAGCGACCGACCTAGTCCGCAATGCGTCCATCGTTTCGATCTATCAGGCGGGAGAGTCGCTCTATCAGATGTTTGACAAAGTGTGCCTGATCTACGAAGGCCGCATGGTATATTTTGGCCCGGCGGATCGCGCTCGACAATACTTCATCGACATGGGCTATGTCCCAGCCAACCGGCAAACCACCCCCGACTTTCTTGTGTCTGTGACAGATCCGAATGGGAGAACAGCAGCAGAAGAGCCGCGAGAAGCCTCGGGATCTAATACCAAGCCTATCCCCAGGAACGCTCTGGAGTTCGAAGCGTACTACCGCGACTCCGAGATACGAAGGATCAATTTGGAAGACATCAAGGAGTACAGGTCCGAGTTTGTTGACAAGCACCATTTAGTGCAGAGCTACCGGGAAAGTGCTCATCAAGAAAAGGCTCGCCATACTCGTCGCAAGGTAAGTTGCTTACATTCTCCCGAATTCTGCTTCTAACGAATGTCGAGTGCAGAGCGCCTATGTGATCTCTATTCCTATGCAGGTCCGAATTGTGATGCTGCGTCGCATACAGATCATGCGCGGCAGCTTCCTTTCGCAGGCCCTCCAAACTACGTAAGCTTTTCTGTGGCTCCTCCCTTTCCAATACTCATCGCATTGGCGATACAGTACATTCATTTTRCAAGGCGTCATCATTGGCACCACGTTCCTCCGTCTTCAAGATGCAACATCAGCCTATTTCTCGCGCGGTGGTGTTCTCTTCTTGTACGTGTATACGATAACGATAACTCGGGTTCATGAGTGACCTAACGCCCCGCAGCTCTGTTTTTATACCGACACTCTTCAATATGTCCGAAATCCCCGCTCTTTTTGCCCAGCGGGCCATCGTCCATCGACACGAAACGGCCGCGATGTATCACCCTATGGTCGAAGCTCTCGCTTTGACATTGGTGGACATCCCGTTCACGTTCGTTACGCTAGCGCTTTTCAGCGTCCTCATTTACTTCATTGTTCAATTACAGCAAACTGCTAGTCAGTTTTTGTGAGTATTCTCGCGGTTTCCATCCCCCGGTTTATGACTCACCTACGTATCTCTTTAGCACATTTTTCGCCGTTCTGTTCGTTGTTGGAGTGTCTATGAAGGCTTTCTTCCGAGGCTTGGCTGCGGCTTTCAAATCGGAGGCCCCAGCCCAAGCGCTGGGTGGGATACTTCTTCTCGCTCTGGCTCTATATACAGGATATCAGATCCCCAGACCTTCCATGATTGGCGCCCTTCGGTGGATATCTTATATCAACGTAAGTTCCGTCTCCAGATTTAGTATGATCCTACACTCAGAGTACTGATTTGGATGATCTCCAGCCGGTCTTATATGCATTCGACGCTCTGATGACCAACGAGTTCAGCACTCTCAATGGCATCTGCTCGAATCTTGTTCCCTCGGGACCGGGCTATGAAGGCATTTCCTTGGCGAACCAAGTTTGTCCCATCGTTGGCGCGCTACCTGGGCAAGACCGGGTGAATGGGAACCGATACGTCGAGTTATCCTTCGAGTATTATCACAAGAATATGTGGAGGGTGCGTCGATTGACATGACTCTATCAAGAGCCACCACTGATTTTCATGACAGAATTTTGGCATCCTCTGCTCCTTCGGCGTCTTCTTCCTTCTATGCCTTTTGATCTTCACCGAGTTTAATACCAGTACCGCCGCGGACAAGGCCGTAGTACTCTTCAAGCGAGGCACCAAGCCGGATGCGTTGAAAGAGGCTGAAGCTGCTGTTGGTAATGACGAGGAGAAGGAAAAGGCCGCTGCCAAACCGACCGACCGCGGGGATGAAGAAAAGGCGAAGGAGGCTCTCACCGAGCAACCAAAGATGAACAACGTCTTTTCGTGGGAGCACCTTCACTATCAGGTCAAGGCTTCGGGAGAGAATAGAACTTTGTTGGATGATGTATCGGGGTATGTGGCTCCTGGGAAGTTGACCGCGTTGATGGGCGAGTCGGGGGCAGGCAAGGTACGTCGCGTTCTGAATTCCTTTCTCTTCATTCAGTGAGCTGACTTGCATCCGTGTGCGTAGACGACACTGTTGAACGTTTTAGCTGAGCGGACTGATACCGGAGTCGTCGCCGGTGACCGCTTTTTCAATGGGCAAGCTCTGCCTCCGGACTTCCAATCGCAAACGGGGTACTGTCAGCAGATGGATACGCATGTTGGGAATACCACCGTGCGAGAAGCATTACAGTTTTCTGCGCGCCTGCGACAGCCGTTCTCTGTTCCAACCTTGGAGAAGGATGCATAGTAAGTCTTGGTGCTGCCTTATTCCTGGGACTTTTCGGGCTTACATTGGCCTTCATAGTGCGGAGAAATGCCTGAAGATGTGCGGTCTCGAAGAGTTCGCCGACGCTATGGTTGGGACACTGAACGTTGAACAACGGAAGAGAACTACCATCGGTGTTGAACTCGCCGCTAAGGTTCGTTTCATTGTCATCAGGAGTTGACCGCTGTCTGACTTTGGAATTGTTTAGCCCAAACTTCTACTGTTCCTAGACGAGCCAACCTCGGGCTTGGATTCCCAGAGTGCTTGGGCTATTGTCTCGTTTCTTCGAGCTCTAGCTGATAACGGCCAAGCTATTCTTTGCACGTACGTCACGMCTRCGGCTGCTACCTTTCRCCAYAGCTGATTTWACGACTTGATTCTAGTATACATCAGCCCTCTGCTGAATTATTCCAAGTTTTCGACCGACTCCTCCTCTTGAAGAAAGGTGGCCAGACCGTATTCTTCGGTGACCTCGGCCACAACGCCTCTGGTGTTATCAACTACTTTGAACTCAACGGTGCAAGGAAATGTGAGCCAGGGGATAATCCGTGAGTATACAACGCAATGAATTCCGGATTGCGATTTCTGAACAGACGTTTATCTAGAGCGGAGTACATGCTCGATGTCATCGGTGCTGGTGCCACGGCCACCGTCGACAGGGACTGGCACGAAGTCTGGAGAAATTCGCAAGAATGTCAAGAGGCGACGGAGGAGCTGAAGACCATTCATGACGAAGGAAGGAAGCAACCTCCTGTCAGTGCCACGCTGAAGTCCACCTATGCGAATCCCTGGATTTATCAAGCGCGCATCGTGGTGAAACGGTCGTTCCTGACGTATTGGCGCGACCCGACCTATCTCATGTCGAAGCTCACGCTGAATATCTTTGGAGGACTTTTCATTGGATTTACCTTTTTCAAGTCGGAGGACACCATTCAGGGCAGTCAGAACAAGCTTTTCGTGAGTAACCTCTCCCTCAGAACTTCCTGAAGGGACGCTATTTGCTGACGCCGTTACATAGGCCGTCTTCATGGCCACCATCTTGGTTAGTTCTTTCAATTCTTTGTCACCGTTCCAGGCTCATCCAATCACAGAGTGCACCTCTAGGAGGGCAGCTACACGTTCCTTATATTAAAGTAAGTCTGGGAACTCCCTTGACCCTGTCTCGTTGCTGACCAGCAAGCCAGATGCGCAACATCTACGAAATCCGAGAACGAGCTAGCCGCATGTACCATTGGTCCGCGCTTGTGACGGCACAGATCCTGGTCGAAATTCCCTGGAATATCCTGGGCTCTTCGCTCTTCTTCGTGTGTTGGTATTGGACAGTAGGGTTCCCTTCCTCTCGAGGAGGGTACACCTACTTCATGTATGGTGCCTTGTTTCCCATCTATTACACGACGATCGCTCTCGCGGTTGCATCGATGTGCGCCACTGCAGAGATTGCCAGTTTGATGTTTTCGTTCCTGTTTTCTTTCGTTTTAACTTTGTGAGTGTCCTCTTCCGATGTGGTCCGTACAATTCCCTAACAATCGCAATAGTGACGGTGTCGTTCAGCCTTATCGGGAGCTCGGATGGTGGCGCTGGATGTACCATCTATCTCCATTTACATACCTCATCGCAGGTTTGGTCGGTCAAGGTTGGTTTTTCGCTAGTTCACCTCGGTGCCATTGAGCTCAACTTCTTTCACCATCCAGCGGTCGGCAGACAGCCTATTAATTGTTCTGGGGAAGAACTGGTCACTATTCAACCGCCTGCAGGCCAGACCTGTGGATCCTTCATGGGAGAGTACATTCAAAGAGCTGGAGGGTATCTGATCAACAGCGATGCTGCCAGCGACTGCCAGTTCTGCTCGAGCCGAAATACGGATGAATGGCTCGGACCTACGTTCAACATCTACTGGCACGATCGTTGGCGGAATCTTGGGCTGTTCATCTGCTATATCGTCTTCAATGTGAGTCGAACCCTTTGATAATCCTATGTTCTGAGGCTGATGGTGCCGGTGATCAGATCGCGTGTGTGTATTTCTTCACGTACATGGCTCGCATACGGGATCATAAACATCTCCGTTGGGTCGCGAGGAAATTGGAACTGGCTTTGGATATTTTCAGAAAGACGAATTGAACGGTTTGGTTGTTAGTGTACCGAATGAAATGATGTATTGAAGTTCCCGGTTTTGGAGACATATCCCAGTCAGATTTACCTGTAACCTGGAGACCAAAGAGGTTACTAGTGGTCAATTTCAGACGCTAAATCAGCGTCGGGTGAATGTTGAGTTCTTCCCCCCCCYTCTGCGACCACATTGGCGCATCAGCCGAATGGGTTCAAGCGAAGGTGCACTGCACTGCTTGCGAGGACATGATATTCGATGAGAACTGTTCGGTTCTTGAATTTGAGGCATATATGAGTCGCACGAATTACAGAAAGAGATGTAGACGTCACGATGAGGTTGTCAACGAGAGAAAAGAAATTGGGAGTAAAACCAAAAGACGATCAACCCTCATTGTGCATCCCAGTCGCAGCAACCCTCACATTCTTCCTCTCGCGCAGTTTCTGATACGGGAAAAATAATCTTCTCAACAACGATCAATTACTCTTTTTCACCCACCGACTGACCGTCGAAACCAGAAATAGAAAACAAATGTGGAAAGATTCGAACCCTAGGTATCCTGCCAGCTTCACCGCCTGGTGTACTTAAATGACAAGCCGAGCGTAGTGAGATCGGTCCCGGTGCGGTTTCCTCTCATTTCCCTTGCCTAGCCCATCCAACACGCCGTTGATACTATGAAATGAACCGAAAGGAGAGCTGTTGGTTTCAAATATGTGCATCTTGCTTTGATTACAAAGGCGCTGAAAGAAACATATATTTGCACCGTGAAGACTAAGATGCATCGAGGTTCGCGACTACGTGTTTGGGTCGGAACGGGAAAAAAGCGCCCTTTTTAAATCGGTCACGAAAGAGCCACATCCGGGTTGGTACATGCCAATCAGCTTTCTTGCACTGATGCAAAATGGAATTCCGCCAAAGTTTGCATGCTGGGCTACACCGGTACCAATGACACTGAGAAAGGACGTCAGTATGCCATCAAAAGGGGAATGAGGGTCGCACTGTACCTTCCAATGGACAAAGCAGAACATAAGCCTAGTACCCGCCATTGAATGCCGGACACACCCCGACGCCCACCAGTCAACGGAGGACGGGGCGAAATTGAATTGGGAGGTACACTGCGAGACATTAGGCATGGACATGTTGAAGAAGAAATGAAGAAATTTCTGCTGGTCTGATGAACGGTATGCCCGTAAACCTTTATCTGTGAAAGATAGGGTAAGTGTGTGTGTAAGTAGCTGTAGGCTAGCTTGATGAACATGTGTACTCACGCGTACAGATATCGAAAACCCTGCTCCAGAGGAACTCTGCACACTGCGTACTCCCAACATAAATTGGCCCGCAGCGGGCCGCGCTGCCCAGGAAATCGTACAACGATTTATGATAAGGTCTATATGGGGTGTCCAAGTCGTTGGAAGGGGGTACATCGATCAGGGAATGTAGATCTCCTAGCGCATACTCTGCGTCGCCATCGTCTGCTTGAAGGAATAGATTGATGAGGAAAGCAGCAGGATCGCCGCCCGTCTGCACGAAGAGATTTAAACCACCCGGAGGCAAGTCTCCCTTGATGATCCAGAGCCACTTCACAGCCAGTATAGGATTCGGGGCCGACTGCAAGATATGGGTGTAAAACGCGTCAAGGTGAGAAAACGGGTTTATCCCTGAGCTCGGCTTCACTTTCAGGACCTGGTCAAGGAGCGTAGGGGGACTCCCGTGACGAGAGGCTGTGATATATCGAATGACGGTCGCCGCATAAATGAACTGGCCGGAGGCTTGGTCGAGCAAGGTGGCAAGAATTTCCGGGGAAGGCCATGACGGGCTGAGGTTGTAACGACGCCGAATTTCGCCGAACTTGGCATGAAGGAACAAAGCGATGTCGGCGCTCGGGTCGTATCTCTCGTCCAAAATGAGAGGTGAAGCGAATGAGGACTTGTGTCTATCGTTGTTGAAGAACTCCCGGAATACACGTTCTGGGCGGCTGGCGATGACAATTCGGAAGGGAAATGCAGGGTCGAGTGCGGCTTCTTGCAGGACTTGTAAAATCTCCAACTGGTCTTCGGCCTTCTCTCGCTCCATTGACTTTCCAGTGCGCGAAGAGACTTGAGTGTCGAGGTACTGCTCTACATCGCACTCATCGACTCCGTCGACCAACACGACGCCCGGCACCTTCGATTCGACCGCGACCTGTCGCAGCGGCGTCAGGACGAGTGCCTCCATCTGGACACGAAGGGTTTTCTTGAACAAAAGGGGGTTATTCTGTATGGCTTGCGCCACGGGATCCTTGAGTGCCGGTAGGTGCTGTGCGAGTTGGTACGCAAGAGTGGGGACGAAAGCTGTCTTTGTTCGACGGTCTGGGGATGCTGAAGACGAAAAAAAGAATGTCACCGCAAGGACCCCATCCTGCTTGCACGTATCTGCCACGGACCCCATAATGGCGGATTTTCCTGTGCCTGCAGGACCTGTGACCCATTTCATCTTCACCATCTTCTGCGCTGGGTCCGGGTCGCCATGGACGATCCAGCTATAGATCTCGCCTTGAACCGCAACCCGAGTGTCTGGATGGCACTTTGGTGCGTCACAGCGCTCGTTGGAGTCGTGCAAGGCCCCTGCCGCGATTTGAGACGCTAGGTCTGGGATAGGACCTGGTAAATTGAGTAAGAGTTTGGTGTACGAGCGAAATCAGAGCTCTCACCGTTGATAGGGTCGCCAATAGAAGGTGCTCCATTGATCACAGTCAATTTGAGCTCGTTCACAGAGAAATCATGAGCGTCGCTGAGAACGCTAGTCATTGTCGATGACAGGTCGGGGAACGTCGAGAGAACGTGCTCCGTGGCACGCTGTCGGCGAGTAAGCGCCTTAGAGGCTGTGCCTACTATATTAGGAGCTGGGGCCGTGAGGTTTCTATGATTCGGCTGACGCCTTCTGGTTGATACCTTTTACGCCGTCCTGTGCCCATAAAGAGATGAACGATCTGTTGCAAAACATAAGCTTTATTTTTGAGGATCTATCACCACTCTCTCGGTATGAGAGAATCGAAGAGACAGTGTTTTCTCCTATATCTGGCTGGGACAAGATACCAAGATAATTTATTCTATCATGGCACACAGGTTCCTGTTCACTATGCACACCCGGGCTTTTACATAAACGGATACTTGTAGCTTCGAAACTGATGTGGGTCAAAGTTCACGACTATGTGCATCTGCCTGGCCTGCGTCGAAGCACGTACTCGGGGGAAAGGCCCAAGTTAAATCGATTACGAAGGAGCCACGTCCGGCCTGGTAATTCCCAATCAGCTGCCTTGCAGTGAAGTAAAATCTTTTTCCGCCAAAGTTTGCATGCTGGGCTGCACCGGTACCAATGACACTGGGAAAGGGGGTCAGTATGTCATTTGCACAGAGGAAAGCGGCTCACAGTGTACCTTATAATGGACATAGTGGAACAGAAACCTAATCCTATCCTCTGAGTGCGAAATACACCTGGACACCCACCAGTCAACGGAGGATGGGGCGAAATTGAATTTGGAGGTAAATCGCGAGACATTAGGCATATCCAAGCTAAAAAAGAAACGAAAGAATTTCTGCTGGTCTAATGAATGGCATGCCGGTAAACCTTTGTCTGCGAATAACAGGGTAAGTAACTGGAAGCCGATTGTTTTAACATGATGAATATGTGTACTCACGCGTACAGATATCGAAAACTCTGCTCCAAATGAGCTCTGCACACTGCGTACGCCCAACATAAATTGGCCCGCAGCGGTTCTCGCTGCCCAGGAAGTCATACAACGATTTATGGTAAGGTCTATATGGGGCGTCCAAGTCGTCGGAAGGAGGTACGTCGATCAAGGAGTGTAGGTCTCCTAGCACATACTCTGCGTTGCCGTGATCTGTTTGAAGGAATAGATTGATAAGGAAAGCAGCAGGATCGCTCCCTGTCTGCCCGAAGAGATTTAGACCGCCTGGAGGCAAGTCTCCCTTGATGATCCAGAGCCACTTCACAGCCAGGATAGGGTTCGGAGCCGACTGCAAGATAAGGGTGTAAAAAGCATCAAGGTGAGAGAACGGGTTTATCCCTGAGCTCGGCTTCACTTCCAGAACCTGGTCAAGGAGTGTAGGGGGACTCCCATGACGAGCGGTCAGGATATATCGAATGACGGTCGCCGCATAAATGAACTGGCCGGAAGCTTGGTCGAGCAAAATGTCAAGGATTTCCGGGGAAGGCCATGATGGGCCGAGGTTGTAGCGACGTCGAATTTCACCGAACTTGGCTTGGAGGAATAAGACGATGTCAGCATTGGGGTTGTACTTCTCGTCCAAAATGAGAGGTGGAGCGAACGATGACTTGTGGTTTTCGTTGTTGAAGAACTCCCGGAATACACGTTCTGGGCGGCTGGCGATGACAATTCGGAAGGGAAATATAGGGTCGAGTGCGGCTTCTTGCAGGACTTGTAATATCTCCAGCTGGTCTTCAGCCTTCTCTCGCTCCATTGACCTTCCGGTGCGTGAAGAGACGTGAGAGTCGAGGTACTGCTCTGCCTCGCACTCATCGAGTCCGTCTACCAACACGACGCCTGGCACCTTTGATTCGATCGCAGCCTGTCGTAGCGGCGTCAGAATGAGCGCCTCCATCTGGACGCGAAGGTTCTTCTTGAACAAAAGTGGATTATCCCGTATGGTTTGTGCCACAGGATCCTTGAGTGCTGGTAGGTGTTGCGCAAGTTGATACGCTAGGGTGGGGATGAAAGCCGTCTTCCTTCGACGGTCCGGGGATGCGTACGAAGCAAAAAAGAACGTCACGGCGAGGACCTCGTCCTGCTTGCACGTGTCTGCCACCGACCCCATAATGGCGGATTTTCCAGTACCTGCAGGACCTGTGACCCATTTAATCTTCACCGTCTTCTGCGCTGGGTCTGAGTCACCGTGGACGATCCAGCTGTAAATTTCGCCTTGAACTGCGACCCGAGTTTCTGGATGGCACTTTGGTGCGTCACAGCGCTCGTCAGAATCGTGTATGGCGCCTGCTGCGATTCGGGACACCAGGTCTGGGACAGGGCTCGGTAAATTCAGCAAGAATCCAGTATTTGAGCAGACTCAGAGCCCTTACCGTTGAGAGGATCAGCAATATTATGTGCTGCGTTGATCACGTTGAATTCTTTCACAGAGAAATCATGGGCATCGCTGAAATAGGTTGTCATCGGCAATGATATGAAGGGGAAGGAAATGAACTGTCAAGCAGTTCTGTGGAGGGCTTCTCGGCTTTTATTTTAGCAGTAAGCATTCGAAAGGCTGTGTCTATGAAGGTCCCCACCGGACAGAACCCTATCATTCTGATTCATTCACGAAATTTGGATTCGAAGCGAGCGCTGTAGTAGGAGTTTGGAGTGCATGGTGTGGTTTCCACCTTTTGAGATCATGCACCTATGCTTCGAGACAAGACGTTACACACATTTTACGGCGTACAGAATGTTTGAAGATCAAGGCGAGAACTTGAGAAGATAGATAAACACAAGGCTAGTCTCAGATTTTCGCAGCGACAGGCGATTCGACTTCCCCTTTGAACGAAACCCGTCCCAATTAGGAACACTTATCACCTAAGGTGGGCCGCCGGACACTCATCGGAGCAAGCGATATACGATCTGTTGCGGGTGGAAGCTTTATTGGAGGATTTCTTACCACCCTCTCGATATGGAACAGCTGAAGAGATCGTGTTGTTTCCTAGATCTGGCTGGGACAAGATAGCAAGATACTCTACTGTACTAGAGCAGGCGGGTTCCTGTGGGTTCACTATGTGAATTTACTTATAGTTATAGCGTTGAAGCACGCCCGATGAGCGAAGGAACTTGTTAAATCGATTACGAAGGAGCCACGTCCGGCTTGGTACTTTCCAATGAGCTTTCTTGCAGTGATGCAAAATGGAATTCCGCCAAAGTTTGCATGTCGGGCTGCACTGGTACCATTGACACTGGGAAAGGGGGTTAGTATGCCATTTGAACAGAGGAATGAGACTTACACTGTTCTCCCTATGGACATTGTCGAACATGTACCTAATACCATGCTCCGAATGCGGAATACATCTCGACACCCACCAGTCGACGGAGGATGGGGCGAGATTAAGTTGGGGGGTAAAATCGGAAATATAAGGCATGTGCAGGTTGAAAAAGAAATGGAGGAATTTCCGCTGGTCTAACGGATGGGACGCTGGTAAACGTTTGTCTGTGGAACACAGGGTCAGCAGCTGCAAGTTAGTTGTATTAACATGATGGGCATGTGTGCTCACCTGTACATATGTCGAAAAACCTGTCCCACAGGAGCTCTGCACACTGCGCACGCCTAACATAAATTGGCCCGCAGCGGTTCTTGCTGTCCAGAAAGTCGTACAAGGATTTATGGTAAGGTTTATATGGCGTCTCCAAGTCGTCGGAAGGAGGTACATCGATCAAGGAGTGTAGGTCTCCAAGTACATACTCTGCATTCTCGTTGTCTGTCTGTAGTAGCAGATTGACAAGGAACGCAGGAGGGGCAAAGTGCCCATCAATGACGATACCACCCCAATCGAGAATTTCTCCCTTGATAATCCAAATCCACTTTACAGCGAGTACAGGATTCGGGGCCGACTGCAAGATATGGGTGTAAAAGGCATCAAGGTGAGAGAAAGGGTTTGTCCCTGGGCTCGTTGGTTTGACTTTTAATACCCAGTCAAGGAGTGTCTGCGGACTCCCGTGACGAGAGGCGCTGATATATCGAATGACTGTCGCCGCATAAATGAACTGGCCGGAGGCCTGGTCAAGCAGAGTGGCAAGGATTTCGGGAGAAGGCCATGACGGGCTGAGGTTGTAGCGACGTCGAATTTCACTGAACTTGGCTTGGAGAAACAAAGCGATGTCAGCGTTGGGGTTGTATTTCTCATCCAAAACGAGATTGGGAGCAAACGATGACTTGTGGCCATCGTTGTTGAAGAACTCCCGGAATACACGTTCTGGGCGGCTGGCGACGACGATTCGGAAGGGGAATGCAGGGTCCAGGGAGGCTTCTCGCAGGGCTTCCAAAATCTCCAACTGGTCTTGGTCCTTTGTTCGTTCGATCGACTCTCCAGCACGCGGAGACACTGGAGACTCATGAGAGTCGAAGTACTGCTCTGCCTCGCACTCATCAACCCCATCGATCAACACGACGCCTGGCACCTTCGATTCGATCGCAACCTGTCGTAGCGGCGCCAGAATGAGCGCCTCCATCTGGACGCGAAGGTTCTTCTTGAAAAAAAGTGGATTATCCCGTATGGCTTGTGCCACAGGATCCTTGAGTGCTGGTAGGTGTTGCGCAAGTTGATACGCCAGGGTGGGGATGAAAGCCGTCTTCCTTCGACGGTCCGGGGACGCGTACACTAACTGGGGATAATAGTAGTCCCACCCCAATTTTGTGAATGTTTGCGAATTTTCTTGGAACTCAAGCATGGTGAAGATGCCTAAGCTAGTATACATAGATAATGAACTCAATACATTTTTAAGACTTTTGCACTGAGGGTAATCAGTGGCAGGGTTTACGAGTGAGAGCATGTTTCTCGCGGAAAGCGCCTAAAATGGCAGCGCCCAATCGGTCCAAATCAAATTGACAACCCATTATCAACTGTAACTACAGTCAGAAAAATATGAAATTAATACCGGGTGTTACCACCATTGGCATCGTAAACAGCATGTACTCTATCCGGCAATGATTCATACAATGAGGTTATAAAACTGAGATCAATAGCATACCATTCCTCCTGCAATGCAACCCATAAATCCTCCTCACTGTGAGGTAATGGATTACGAGCTCGCACACGGCGCTCCAGATGATCCCACAGATTCTCGACAATATTGATATCCGGACTATTGGGTGGCCAATCAAGGACATCAATGCGATGTTTCTTGAACCAGTCCTGAACGAGGTGGGCTGTGTGCTTGGGATCGTTGTCCTGCTGGAAATAGAAGTCGCGCCGTTTCATGTGGAAATGTCGATAGGTCCCCAAGACATCGTCCTTCAATATCTCGCAATATAACTCCTTGTTGAGGTTTCCTTCGATGCGCACAATGTTTCCGACCCCCTGCGCTGTGATCATTCCCCATATGGTTACCTTCCCCCCGCCGTGCTTGACCTTCTTCTTGGTGTACCGTGGATCCAACCGTTCACCTGGCCTCCTCCAGCACCACTCCATACCATCTGATCCAAAAACATGGAAAATAGACTCATCGGAGAAGTTAACCTGCTTCCAATTGTCAACCGTCCAACCAAGCCTTTCCTCTGCCCACTTCCGTCGTACATGCAGGTTCTTCTGTGAGATGAACGGGACTGAGATTTTCTTGTATGCATGGAGACCTTCTAATTCAAGTGCTGACTTCATCGCATCAACTGAAACATGCGGGAAGTGTTCATTACAAAGCTCGGTAGCATTTCCACAGTCGCCATTTGCCAGGTGTCGAAGTGCAACACGCCGATCTCGGGGTGTCAGCTTGCGAGGGGCCCCGGGTCTATGTCCAACCTCATCATAGTTCTCCTTGTCCCCATATCTTGCATAAATTCAGTTGATTGCGCGCTTCGTGAGGCTGCGGCCATTGGGTAAGCGCTCGAGTTCCGTGTTGATAGCCTCGATTGATTTCCCATCCCGTTTAAGAGTACAGACGATGGCCTTTTCCACTGCAGTGGTCTGTGGGGCCATAGAGAGGTAATGAATGTGATGGAGGCAGTTGTGAGGCTCAGCGCTTTGTTGACGTGGCGAGAACGTCGCGTTTCGTGACGCGACCAATTTCAGATCACCTGTTCCCTTGCACCATGCCTGATGCAATCACAGTTTCCCTCCCTCAACTCCGCCTGATGTCTTTCATGTTTCTCCCAAAATTTATATAGTAGTGTAGGTTGCTCTATGCCTCCCAGCTTGAATTGTGAAACACCTAATAATATTTTATGTCTGAAATACTTCAAAAAGGTAGGTGGGACTACTATTGTTCCCAGTTAGTGTAAGAAGCAAAAAAGAATGTCACGGCGAGGACCCCATTCTGCTTGCACGTGTCTGCCACGGACCCCATAACAGCGGATTTCCCTGTGCCTGCAGGACCTGTGACCCATTTCATCTTCACCACCTCCTGCGCTGGGTCTGCCAGTGGATCACCGTGGATGATCCAGCTGTAGATCTCGCCTTGAACAGCGACTCGAGTTTCTGGATGGCACTTTGGTGCGTCGCAGCGCTCGTCCGAGTCGTGCAGGGCGCCTGCTGCGATTCGAGACGCTAGATCTGGGACAGGAGGAGGTACATTAAGCAGGAGTTTGGTTCATGAGCGAACCCAGAGCGCTCACCGCTGAGAGGATCACCATTGGAAGGTGACACATTGATCACTTTGAGCTCATTCACGGAGATATCGCGACCGTCTCTGAAAAAGCTGGTCATTGTTGAAGGCAGGGAAAGGAACGTTGAGGGTATGTGGGCTGTGGCAAGCTGTTAGCTTTTATCCCGGGGGTAGTAGGCGCCGGAAAGGCTGTATCTACTATAGTAGGAATTCGGAGTGCACGGTGTGGTTTCTGACCTACTTTGAAAGTTATGCACCTATAATTCGAGCGAAAATCTTCTGGTTGTATATATTTTACGACCTAGAAAACGTTTGAGGACTGAGGCGAGAACTTGAAAGCCAGTAGAAAAGACAAACTGATAAGATCGCCGTAGTAGCCCTAAGCTATGGTTTTGAATGGGAATCAAATGCCGGCGCGGCGGTTTCGGTTTCGTCTCTTTTCTCTTCGCTCAATCGCATGGACAGTCAATCTCAGCTCTAGTCGACGCTAGCGGAGGGTTCACGTCGACTTAAGCCAGGAACATGAACAATCCATCATACAATCGTATATTTGTCGCCTGGTGAGCACATTCCTTCATCTACCGGTGTTCTCTAATTTGACAGCGACCAGAAGCCCTCCGCCGTCAGGTCAATGTCACGGGCCCAACGAATCCACCGGCGCAAATCCAGCTAGGATGACACCGAAATCACTGTCGCGATAACCCCTTCCGCCGACTCCGTCCCCGCATTCTCGGATATCGTGGTCAATGGAAATGGTGGTCCTCGCTCCCGGACAGCGACTACGGGACCGCCTTCAGCACCACGAAAACGGATTTCGCTTGACCCGCCACCCATACGTTCAATTGGGCATTCCCGAAGCACTTCGAGTAGTGGAGACGCGCTGCGAGTCCGTCTTTTGCCAGGGCAATGCACACGACGTTCGGGTTTCCTCAGGCGAATGAGGATGGCGGAACACCCCCACTATTAGTGGGCCACTAACAAACTCCCGTTTCTGTTCTACTTCTCCGCCGACGAATGATATGGGCATAGTCATCATAATCATGGCTAGGTGAAAAGAAAGACGATGTAATCCCATTATTTTTCTCTCCCGTCCCCTCTCTCGTTTTCCAATTTCGGCGAAGGTTTGCCCTACCCCACCTCCGTTTTGCCCTCCTCAACAACCTTGCCCAGTATGGACTCCCGCCCGTCCAAGGTGGAGCCTTCCTCTCCCTCATTTCTAAACCCACTCCCCTATGTTTTGGCTGCTCCTGCCGTTGCTGCGCAACATAAACGACACTCCCGGAACGTGTCAGTGTTCTTCCCTTGTCCACGCTCGCTCCCGTCCAGACATATTCGAAGACTGATCAAGAAGCCGGCCAACGGATCAAAGTCCCCATATCGAGTATCCCCGAAGCTGGGTCAAGCGTGCATATCCTAGGTACACGTCTGCCTCAGACCTCGTTCGGACAGAGGTTCAAGTTCGGGGGACGTCCACCTTCGTTGTCCTCGGAGAATAGCTCGGGCTCCAAGTCCGACAACGAATGGATCAGCACCAGCGATCTGGCGTTTTCGAGACATTCTCTATTGCACAACTTCTTTTCTTCTTCGGGCCGGGAGTACGTCTGCTCCCCATAGCGCAAGAAGAGAATCCTCGGAGGAGGATAGTGATAATGCGTTGCTGCGTGCAACTTATCTCTACACCCATCTTTTCGTGGGCTCCGATCTCCGCTTCTCCGGATACTGCCGAACCGACCTCCATCGCTTCCAGGTCTCGGACATAGTCATGTTTATGGTCATGGTCAAAACGACTCTGCCGCGGAAGCAAACGGAATACAGCGACGGCATCCCACTCAAAACGGCGTGTATCGGTGTAGCGCAGTTCCTCTTCCTCTTTGGGGCGTGGTTGCGGGTTTGTGGACAGCAGATCGGGTTGCTTAGTTTCACGGGGCTGGGGTATCAGGTCGTGTTCGATGCATTTGTAACAGTGCCCAGTTGTGGGCATTCGAATTGATGTGCTTATGATTCGTGCTGAAATCTTCACAGTTTTATATATCAAGGCCTACAAAACATCTCAGGATTTCGGTGAAACGGAGACAAGATGTAGGGGAAAAACCCGTGTTGTAATCTCCCATGCACTGCCAGCTGTCTGAGGGTGACATCGCTACAGAGTAAAGATAGAAGGTCGCACCATTCAGCTCAAGAGTGGTGCGTATGTCGCTCAATATCACCATTCTCACCTCCTTGTTCTCATTCAACTAGATCTGCCCATCACTAGCTCTCATTTGCTTCTCGCTGACGAGCATTAATACCAACTCTTGCCTGCTGCCAACGTGTGACATTCAGGGTTTATGTCGCTCCCTCTCTACTCCTGGCTCCAGCGTACTCCTCGTCAATCTTCGAGTAGTTCCTCTCTGGTCTGCTCGGTTGCTGGACGATCATGGAGGACTCGGACATTTTTTGACAGGTTCAGTCGACGTACTTGGTCGTGCATATTTCTTCACGGGTTGCGTCGTTCACCATTCTGGATACAGAACAAAGGACAATGTTTATAAACCCGTCCTCGAATTGTTTCTGAGTGAATCACCAACATACTTCCAAGTATCGAAGTATCCCTTCGAACCAATAAATTCGGCGACGGTTATGTCGAACCCTGGGCACGTAGGTGAGGCTTGCACAAATACGAAAAGATGAGTGCACAGTCCGTGATCATCAAAAATATTTCGGACATGACGAGGTAATCAGAACGTCTTGGAAAGGCTGCCGACCGAACTGTCGGTCCACATTTAATTGTTGGGACGGTGTCGTGGATGGAGACGTAGTTGAGTATAGTGATTACTAGATTAATCCGGGCTCGCATGTAGTCTCGAGTACTGCTGTAAAAGGATGGAAAAAACACAAGCCTGTCGCATGGTTCATTGTTCGGTCCAACGATTCCCTTTGTGCTCACCAGATATCGATCCTGCAAATATCTCCGACCCAATTTTCGAAGGAGTTGACAAGAGCAAAGATATCTTCAGGATTGTTTCTCATTTGGATCTTCTTCTTCTCCAACTTCACTTGGGCACAGCGGATTTTGCTGCCAGTCGCCTCAAGCGATGCCCAATCGCTGGTGTGGTGCTACCTGTCATGGCAATGTATGACTTTGCAAGAGCTGCAGAGACTATTGGAGCTTCTGTGCTCTTGGAGTCGCCGCAATAGAGCGAAACGATATTGTGGGTCTTGGTTAAAAGAGTGTTCAAGCAAGCAAATATTGAATGAAGAGAGGAAAGAAATGGAAAGAGAGGAAGCGTCCAGTAGTAATAGCTCTAGCCGATGGGTCCCAGCGCAGTTTTTTCTCATTTCTCTTGTCCGTCCCATCTAATGTGGCATTCACATGAGTATGATATAAATCAAGAGATAGGTATATTCGGTTTCGAAAATTTGGGTTCTGGGTCACTGAAATGGGATAGCTTTCATTGCACAGACGGTGAAAGACACATATCAGGAAAACGTGAAGGCTAAGATGCATCGAGGTCTGCAACTATGTGCTTGGGTTGGAACAGGAAGAATTTTTTCCTGTCAAATCGATTACGGAGGAGCCACATCCGGTTTGGTACCTCCCAATCAGCTCTCTGGCAATGACGCAAAATGGAATTCCGCCAAAGTTTGCAGGTTGGGCTGCACCGGTACCAAGGGCACTGGAAAAGGAGTTCAGTATGCATTGAAACAGAGAAATGAGCGTCACAGTTTACCTTCCAATGGACAAAGCCGAACTGAAGGCCAATGCCTACCTCTGAATGCAAAACACACTCCGACGCCCACCAGTCAACGGAGGATGGGGTGAAGTTGAATTGGGAGGTAAACCGAGAGACAATAGGCATCTGCAGGTTGAAAAAGAAGCGAAGGAACTTCTGCTGATCTATTGGACGGCGTGCTGGTAAACCTTTGTCTGTAAAAGACAGGGTAAGTAGCTGCAAGCTGATTGTATTAAGATGATGACCATGTATACTCACGCGTACAAATATCGAAAACCCTACTCCATAAGAGCTCCGCACACTGCCTACGCCCAACATAAATTGGCCCGCTGCGGGCCTCGCTGCCCAGGAAGTCGTACAACGATTTATGGTAAGGTCTGTATGGCGCGTCCAAATCGTCGGAAGGAGGTACGTCGATCAAGGAGTGTAGGTCTCCTAGTACATACTCTGCGCTGCCGTCGTCTGTTTGAAGGAAGAGATTGACAAGGAAAGCTGCAGGATCGCTGCCCACCCGCACGAAGAGATTAAGGCCTCCTGGGGGCAAGTCTCCCTTGATGAGCCAGAGCCACTTCACAGCCAGTACAGGATCCGGCGCCGACTGGAAGATATGGGTGTAAAACGCGTCAAGGTGAGAGAACGGGTTTATCCCTGAACTCGGCTTCACTTTTAAAACCTGGTCAAGGAGTGTAGGGGGACTCCCGCGGCGGGAGGTAAGGATATATCGAATGACGGTCGCGGCATAAATAAATTGGCCGGAGGCTTGGTCGAGCAAAATGCCAAGGGTTTCCGGGGAAGGCCATGATGGGCTGAGATTGTAGCGACGCCGAATTTCACCAAACTTGGCTTGGAGGAATAAGACGATGTCGGCGTTGGGGTTGTACTTCTCGTCCAAAATGAGAGGGGGCGCAAACAAGGACGTCTGGCTCTCGTCATTGAAAAACTCCCGAAAAACACGTTCTGGGCGGCTGGCGACGACAATTCGAAAGCGAAATGCAGGGTCAAGTGCGGCTTCTTGCAGGACTTGCAAAATCTCCAGCTGGTCTTCGGCCTTCTCTCGCTCTATTGAATTTCCAGTGCGTGAAGAGACATGAGAGTCGAGGTACTGCTCGGCCTCGCACTCATCGAGTCCGTCGATCAACACGACACCTAGCACCTTCGATTCGACCGCGACCTGTCGCAACGGCGTCAGGATGAGTGCCTCCATCTGAACATGAAGATTCTTCTTGAACAAAAGGGGGTTATTTTGTATGGCTTGCGCCACCGGATCCTTGAGTTCTGGCAGGTGCTGTGCAAGTTGATACGCTAAGGTGGGGACGAAAGCTGTCTTCCTTCGACGGTCCGGGGATGCTGAAGACGAAAAGAAGAATGTCATTACGAGGACCCCATCCTGCTTGCATGTATCTGCCAACGACCCCATAATGGCGGATTTTCCGGTGCCTGCAGGACCTGTAACCCATTTTATCTTCACCATCTTCTGTGCTGGGTCCGAGTCGCCGTGGACGATCCAGCTGTAAATCTCGCCTTGAACTGCGACCCGAGTTTCTGGATGGCACTTTGGCTCGTCACAGCGCTCATCAGAGTCGTGCAAGGCGCCTGCCGCGATTCGAGACACTAGGTCTGGAACAGGACCTGGTAAATTGAGCAKGAGTTTGGCATATGAGCGCAATCAAACCCCTCACCGTTGAGAGGATCAGCAATCTGAGGTCCTGCATGAATCACATTGAACTCCTTCACGGAGAAATCATGGGCGTCGCTGAAATAGGTTGTCATCGGCAATGATATGGAAGGGAAAGCAAGGGAAAACAGGGTAAAGCTGTCCCATGGCAGGCTGTCGGGTTATATTCCAAGGGGTAAGCGCTCGAAAGGCTGTGCGATAAACTAATAGTAATGGCCGGTCCGGGCAGACCTGGACACTCGCAGTTCAAATTGCCGCAACGACTAAATTGTTCCTTTGACTCTCTGGCGCCCACGGCGGTCGCTGCTAAAATTTTTTTGGAGAATATCAGAAGATCATCGATGTCCTTGTGATCGGGGCCTCATCTGCCAAACACAACTGGTTTGTAATAGTTCCTGCGATTTTTCGACACATCTGCCATTACTGCAACAACTACTGGTTGCAAGCTCGTTGGACGACCACCTCCTTCGTTGTCCTCGCAGGACAGCCCGGGCTCCAGCTCAACGACGAAATATCAGCACCAGCGGATTCGGCGTTTTCGAGACCCGCGACAAGAGGATGGCACCGTCGCAACCATTCTTTATCGCACAACTTCTTTCTTTTTTTGGAGCCTGGGAGTACCTCTGCGCTTCATAGTGCAAGAAGAGAGCTGTCGGAGGAAGATCATGATGCGTTGCTGCACGCGCAACCTATGCCTATACCCATCTTTCCGTAGCCTCCGATCTCCGCTTTCCCGGAGCCCATGAGTTTAATGTTCCTACCCATGGACATAGCCATGCCCACGGTCAAAACGGCTTTGCTACAGGAGCATTGGGGAAGCAAACGGAATACAGTGACGGCAGTTCACTCAAAACGGCGTGTATCGGTGCAGCGCACCCATAGTTCCTTTTAGGGGCGTGGTTGTGGATCGAGTCGCTTTCGTGTACGGGGCCAAGGTACGAGTACAGGGTGAAATAGGAGCAGAAGAAAGAAAGAGAGGTAGCACCCAGGATTAGTGGCCCTGACCTACGCTTTCGACCGACCGACTCGCAAACGATCGCTAGGGACATATGTATCGTTAGGTGGTACTATAGCCCTCCCCTTACCTGCTCCTATTTGTATGAAAGATCACGATAACTCGTAGGGTGTGATACTCAAGTCGAATCTAAAGCCTGCCATCCTGCGCCCATTGTGGGATAGACGATCTGCTTTTTTTTGAGGGTTTCTTACTACTCTCTCGGTATGGGACAATTGAAGAGACCATGTAGCAAAATAATCTACTCTATCATAGTAGACGCGTTGGATTCACTATGCATATTCGGGCTCTTAAACGTGTGGTTATAGCATCGAAGCTAATTTGTGTCAAAGTTCAAGACTATGCGTATCTGCCTTGCGTCGGAGCATGCCGTTGGGCAAAAGGTGCCTGCTATCTCGAAATCGATTTCGAAGTAGCCACGTCCAGCCTGGTACTTCCAAACCAGCTTTCTTGCAGTGATGCAAAATGGAATTTCGCCAAAGTTTGCATGATGGGCAGCACCGGTACCAATGACACTGGGAAAGGAGGTTAGTATGCCATTGAAACAGAGAAATGAGGCTCACACGGTACCTTGTCGTGGACATAGAGGAACAGAAGCCTGATGCATTCCTCTGAACGCGAAACACACTCTGATGCCCACCAGTCAACGGAACATGGGGCAAAATTGAGTCGGGGGGTAAACAATGAGATATCAGGCATGATCAGGTTGAAAAAGAAATGAAGAAATCTCTGGTGGTCTAATGGACGGCATGCCGGTAAACCTTTGTCTGCGAGGCACAGGGTCAGTAGCTGCAAGCTGGCAGTATTGAAACGATGAACATGTGTACTCACGCGCACATACGTCGAAAAACCTGTTCCAGAGGAGCTCTGCACACTGCGTACGCCCAACATAAATTGGCCCGCAGCGGTCCTCGCTGCCCAGGAAGTCGTACAACGATTTGTGGTAAGGTCTGTATGGTGTTTCCAAGTCGTCGGAAGGAGGTACGTTGATTAAGGAGTGTAGATCTCCTAGCACATACTCTGCGTCGCCGTCGTCTGTTTGGAGTAATAGGTTAACAAGGAAAGCAGCAGGATCGCTGCCTAACTGTATGAAGAGATTAAGAAAGCCTAGAGGCAAGTCTCCCTTGAGGAGCCAGAGCCACTTCACAGCCAGTATAGGATTCGGGGTCGATTGCAAGATATGGGTGTAAAAGGCGTCAAGGTGGGAGAAGGGGTTTATTCCTGAGCTCGGTTTCACTTTCAATACCTGATCAAGGAGTGTATGAGGACTTCCGTGACGAGAGGTGGTTATGTATCGAATGACAGTCGCCGCATAAATGAACTGGCCGGAGGCCTGGTCGAGCAAAGTGGCGAGAATTTCTGGGGAAGGCCATGACAGGCTGAGATTGTAGCGACGCCGAATTTCACCGAACTTGGCTTGGAGGAATAAGATAATGTCGGCGTTCGGGTTGTATCTCTCGTCCAAAACGAGAGCGGGGGCAAACGATGACTTGTAGCTTTCGTTGTTGAAGAACTCCCGAAAAACACGTTCTGGGCGGCTGGCGATGACAATTCGGAAGGGAAATGCAGGGTCAAGTGCGGCTTCTTGCAGGACTTGCAAAATCTCCAGCTGGTCTTCGGCCTTTTCTCGCTCCATGGAAATTCCAGTGCGTGAAGAGACGTGAGAGTCGAGGTACTGCTCTGCCTCGCACTCATCGAGTCCGTCGATCAATACGACACCTGGCACCTTCGATACGATCGCGACCTGTCGCAACGGCGTCAGGATGAGCGCCTCCATCTGAACACGAAGGTTCTTCTTGAACAAAAGGGGGTTGTGTTGTATGGCTTGTGCTACCGGATCCTTGAGTTCAGGGAGGTGCTGTGCAAGTTGATATGCTAAGGTGGGGACGAAAGCCGTCTTCCTTCGACGGTCCGGGGATGCTGAGGACGAAAAAAAGAATGTCACTACGAGGACACCATCCTGCTTGCACGTATCTGCCAAAGACCCCATGATGGCGGATTTTCCGGTGCCTGCAGGACCTGTAACCCATTTTATCTTCACCATCTTCCGTGCTGGGTCCGAGTCACCGTGGACGATCCAGCTGTATATCTCGCCTTGAACTGCAACCCGAGTTTCTGGATGACATTTTGGGGCGTCGCAGCGCTCGTCAGAGTCGTGCAAGGCGCCTGCTGCGATTCGAGATACTAGGTCTGGAACTGGGCCTGGTAAATTGAGCAGGAGTTTGGTATCTGAGCAGATTCAGAGCCCTCACCATTGAGAGGATCAGCAATGTGAGGTCCTGCATGAATCACATTGAACTCCTTCACAGAGAAATCATGGGCATCGCTGAAATAGGTCGTCATCGGTAATGATATGGAAGGGAAGGAAGAGCTGTCCTGACAGGCTGTCGGCAAGAATAACCAAAAAGAATAACCGCGCTCTAAAGGCTGTGCCTACTATAGTAGGAGTTTGGAGTGCATGGCATAATTTCTACCTTTCAAAATCGTCCACCTATGCTTCGAGCTTAAATCTTCATATTTTTATACGTTTTAAGGCCTACAGAATGTTTGAGGATTAAGGCAAAGACTTGAAAGTGGTAGAAGATCCCCCTGTAGTAGCCCTAACCATGGTTCGGCCAACCCGCGATCAATTACACGGTGTGTGTGTGTGTGATTTCAAAGGTCGGAGAAGGCCAATCAACTGACCACCAACCCCCAGGTTGAATGTAGGGGGATTCCGGCCCCTTCAACCCGGACCCCACCAGGGCTGCCGGCGACTGTCTGGGCGACGATCTTATGAGACCCCTCCCAGATGTCCATCCTGCAGAAGCTGGTGGAGCGAGGAACCCTGAAAATTTTAGTCGTAGTAGACTCCGTCACTGGTTTGCACTTTGCTGAGTACCCCTCCTGTGTTGCTAACTAGTTTATCATTGCATTGGTCTGTACAGGGGGTACTCGTCTACCACAGAGAGGACCTCGTAGGCGTATTTAGCTACTACTTTTACACTATCCGCTTGATGTATGAGAATCTTTAGCTGTTCGACTGTGTGCTGACCACTAGCGATGAGGTTCAGTGTTGTGGCATCGCACGTCTCCGCGAGATCTTTCGTGAAGGCACGCCTGAGGTTGACTATATCTGGTAGGTATGCACATTCCAGTAGAACATGCTCAGGTGTCTCGACTACTTGTGTGGGTTTCGTCTCATCAGTCCTCTCGTCCATGTTCTTTTCTGGCAATCGAAAGGTCGGTAAGTTGGCTTCATAGTTCACAGATTATGGAGCTGAAATGGATTGCTAGCTTTTCTTAGAAACCCACTGAAGCCAGACAACGAACACCACGTCCCATTCCCCGAAGTTTAAATTGTGTCTGGCTTGGAGTTTGGATTCTCCTTCAGCGACTCTCGAAGGCAGACATCTGTGCCTGGGTCGAATCGGCACAATTTCCTGTTTTCCAACTACCAAGAAGGTCAAGTCTGCTCTAGTCGCCGCCAGCGGAAGCTTGCATCCAAATAACAATCAGTCGGATAGCCTGGTGAGCACGTTCCTTCATCTGCCTGCGTCTTCTAATTGACAGCAGCCGGAAGCCCTCCGCTGTTGATGTTCAATGTCACTAGCCCAAAAAATTCACCGGCGCAAAGTCCAGCCAGGATGATACCGAAATCATGGTCGTGATAACTCCTCCCGCGGATATTGCGGTCAACCGAGTCCCCAGTCGCCCACATCGACTATAGGAGCATCTTCACTGCCCATACGTCCACTCAGGCACCTCCAAAGCACTTCGAGCAGTGGAGACACGCCGCTCAGCCCGTCTTCTGCCAGCCCAATGCGCACGACCTTGAGGTTTCCTCGGGCGAATGGAAACGGCGGAACATTTTCACCAATGAACTCCCCTTTCCGTTCCACTTACCAAGCGACGAATGGGCATGTTCACGGTCATCATCATTACGGCCAACGGCGGACTCGATCAATGTCCTCCCATTATTCTTTCCTCCCTCTCTCTTGCTCCCCGATCTCTGTGAAGGCTCGCCGTACCCTACCTCCGCCTTGCCTTCGTTCGTAACTCTGCCCGGTATGAGCTCCCGTACCCTCCGAGCCTTCCTCTCCCTTCCTCTCCCCCACTGCCCAATGATTTGGCTGCCGCTGGAGCACACCATAATCGCAGACCCTCCCAAATGCATTCCTGCGACCTCCCAATATTCTTCCTGCGTCCAGGATTGCTCTTGTCTACAGTCAGACCTGAAGACTCTAATCATAGCGCCGGGCAATAAATCGACGTCCTGTATCGAGTATCCCGAACAGGGCCGAGTGTGCATATTCCCGGCACACATCCGCCATTAACCCCTCTCGTACTGGGTTCAAGTTCAGTGGACGCCCACCTCCTTTATCCTTGGAGGATAGTTCAGGCTCTGGACCAACAACGAATGGATCAGTACCAGCGGGTCTGGCGTTTTCGAGACCGGCGAGAAGAGGACACCGTCACTACCATTCTTTATCGCACAACTTCTTTGCTTTTTTGGAGCCTGGGAGTACATCTGCGCTTCATGGTGCAAGAGCACCCTCGTAGGAGAATCGTGATAATGCGTCGCTGCACATGCAACCTATGCCTATACCCATCTTTCCGTGCCCTCCGATCTCCGCTTTCCCAGAGACCGCCAAACTCTCTTCTCTCGCTTCCGGTTTTTATGTTCTTACTCAAGTCGGGGCTCAAGTTTGCCAGTCTGCCATCCTATGTGTAAACAATCTGTTGCAAAACGGAAGCGGTAYTTTTTGACGATTGATTACTACTCTCTCGCTATGGGATAATTGAATAAACCATGCTGTCTTCTAGATCTGGCTGGGACACGCCTGAGATAGCAAGATAATCTACTCTATCATAGCAGACGGGTTCCTGTGGTTTCACTATGCACATTCCCGCTCTTATACGTATAGTTAGAGCGTCGAAGCTAATGTGGGTCAAAGTTCACGACTCCGTCTTTGCCTTGGGTCGAAGCACGGCGTGGAGGGGATGGTACTTGCGAAATGGACGACGAAGGAGCCACGTCCAGCTTGGTACTTCCCAATCAGCTTTCTTGCAGTGACGTAAAATGGAATTCCGCCAAAGTTTGCATATTGGGCTGCAGCGGTACCAAGAGCACTGGGAAAGGAGGTCAGTATGCTATTTAAGCAGAGGAATGAGGGTCACACTGTGCCTCCCCATGGACATTGTCGAACATAAATCTAATCATACGCGCTGAATGCAAGATGCACCCCGACGCCCACCAGTCAACGGAGGATGGGGCGAAATTGTGGCGGGAGGTAAGGGGCAACATACGAGGCATGGACAGGTTGAAAAAGAAATCAAGGAAATTCTGCTGGTCCGATGGGCAGCATGCCGGTGAACCTTTGTCTGCGAAACACAGGATCAATAGCTGCAAGTCGATTGTGGCAACACGATGATCATGTGTACTCACGCATACATATATCGAGAAACCTGTCCCAGAGGAACTCTGCACACTGCGTATCCCCAACATAAAGTGGCCCGCAGCGGTCCTTGCTGTACAAAAAGTCGTACAAGGATTTATGGTAGGGTCTATATGGTCTTTCCAAGTCGTCGGAAGGAGGTACGTCGATCAGGGAGTGTAGGTCTCCAAGCACATGCTCGGCGTTGCCATCATCTGTTTGAATTAATAGATTGACAAGGAACGCAGCAGGGGGGGAGCGCATAAAGGCGAAGATGCTAGCCCAACCGGGAATATCTCCATTCAAAATCCGAAGCCATTTCACAGCTAGTATGCGATTCGGGGTCGACTGCAAGATATGGGTATAAATGGTGTCAAGGTGGGAGAACGGGTTTGTCCCTGAGCTCGGTTTCACTTTCAAAACCTGATCAAGGAGTGTATGCGGACTCCCGTGACGAGAAGTGGTGATATATCGAATGATGGTGGCCGCATAAATGAATTGGCAGGAGGCCCGGTCGAGCAAAATGGCGAGGATCTCCGGGGAGGGCCATGATGGGCTGAGGTTGTAGCGACGCCGAATTTCACCGAACTTGGCATGGAGAAACAAAGCGATGTCGGCGTTGGGGTTGTATTTCGCATCCAAAATGAGAGTCGGAGCGAACGAGGACTTGTGGCTTTCATTACTGAAGAATTCCCGGAACACACGTTCTGGGCGGCTGGCGATGACAATACGGAAGGGAAATACCGGGTCGAGGGCAACTTCCAGCAGGACTTGCAAAATCTCCAACTGGTCTTGGTCCTTTGTCCGTTCAATCGACTCTCCACGCGCGCGTGGAGACACTAGAGAAACATGAGGGCCGAAGTACTGCTCTGCCTCGCACTCATCGACCCCGTCGACTAACACGACACCTGCCACCTTCGAATCGACCACGACCTGCCGCAGTGGCGTCAGGATGAGCGCCTCCATCTGGACGCGGAGGTTTTTCCTGAACAAAAGTGGATTATCCCGTATGGCTTGTGCCACGGGATCCTTGAGTGCCGGTAGGTGTTGCGCAAGTTGATACGCTATTGTGGGGATGAAAGCCGTCTTCCTTCGACGGTCCGGGGATGCGTAAGAAGCGAAAAAGAAGGTCACGGCGAGGACCCCGTTCCGCTTGCACGTGTCTGCCACCGACCCCATAATAGCGGATTTTCCTGTGCCCGCAGGACCTGTGACCCATTTGATCTTCACCATCTTCTGTGCCGGGTCTGGGTCACTGTGTACAATCCAGCTGTAAATCTCGCCTTGAACTGCTACTCGAGTTTCTGGATGGCACTTTGGTGCGTCACAGCGCTCGTCAGAGTCGTGCAAGGCGCCTGCTGCGATTCGAGACGCTAGGTCTGTGACGGGAAGTGGTAAATTGAGCAGGAGTTCTGTAATACGCAGACTCAGAGCCCACACCGTTGAGAGGATCAACAACGTGAGGTGCTTCATTGATCACATTGAATTCCTTCACATAGAAATCGCGGGCGTCGCTAAAATAGGTGGTCATTGTCAATGACAGGGAAGGGAAGGGAAGGGAAGGGAAGGGAAGGGAAGGGTTAAGCTTCTCCTTCTCGGCTTTTATTCCAAGTGTAGGCGCCCGAAAGGCTGTGCCTACCATACTAGGAGTTAGGAGTGCGAGGTAGGGTTTCCAGATCTCAAAATCATGCACCCGTGATTCGAGCTCAAACTCTCATGCTTTGCTACATTCTACGGCCTACCAAATGCCTGAGGATCGCGGTGAGAACCTGAAAGCTCGTAAAACTCAAAGCAGACTCAAAAGCAGTCTCTCAGTTGTGTCTTCTCTTTTCCCAAATTCATTCGAACATGTCAAAATCTGCTCCAAGCCACTATATGTGATGCCCAATCGCTGGTAAGATGGTGTTCCCTGTCGCGGTTCCGCGTGACTTCACAGGAGCTACAGTGACTGTTTGGGGCTTCTACAGTAGCTACGGTAGAGAGAAAGACATCAGGTGGCATGGCGGTCCAAGCAAGTTAAGAGCAACTCGGAAGGAAGAATCAAAGAGATCGAACCTATGGTTCGACTAACCAACCTGCGATCAATCGTACTCATATGACTCAAGCAGCTCATGGTATCTCGACGTACAACTCGCACCAAGTTGCATTAACAATATATATACGTCGTAGCCTGAAACTGGATAAGTGCATGAAGAGAAGTTGATGAGAGTCCTACTCACTAGTTAGCTAGGTACAGTCAGCTGCTCAGCAGCGTCTGCGGCTGCCTGCCAAGCCCGGACTTCTTGAAATGTGCGCACTATTTTTTCGACGCCAACCCAAGCCCGATAAGCGGCTTTCTTTGGCTTCGGCGACCAATACCTCGTAAGAGATTCGAGCTTCGGGAACAACCGATCGATATAACGAGCGAGGCGCGAAGTCTCATCCGTAGGGAAGGGAGTGGCATCAACCCCGAGCTTGAAGGGGTAAAGGCACATTACTTGCAGGTCGTGGGTTGAAATGAAAACGCTTGGAACCGGCGGAATAATCGAGGTGTCCATGTTAATCGCGAGAATCTCAAGACGTAGATTATACTTGGCTATATCTTCCAGGGCTGAAAGAGGCGGTAAGATCAATTCGTCCATTGTCGCCCGTCGCGCTACGAAGTGCAGTTCCTTGAGACTTTGAAGGGAGGGTAAGATCTTGAGTATCTGCAAGACGATATCCAAGGGACACCACGGAACTCTAACGACCTTTAGCCGAGTGACATTCCGCAGCGACCAGAGCCCTGTTAAGAACGGCTTGAGGTCGCTATACTCGACATCATTCCGCAGAGTATTTGAAGCCTCGGGTTTGAAGAGGGCGCTGTTCCATTGAATTTCCAACGATTTGAGTTTCCTATTTCTCTTCGTATGGATAGCCGCTGCGAATGGAACAAGTGCGATGTGCCTGTAATCATACTTGAAGTTGTCATTGATCACATTCATCGTAACTGTTTCGAGACCTGTTGGAGATAAGAGCGACGCGACCAGAAACTGTGTTTTGCCAGGTGCTTTTACCACGAGCGTTTGTAGATTGGGGAAGCTAGATGCTTGGGATGTGATAGTGGGCAGGTCTCTTGATGAGGGAAATTGGAAGCCATCTCCCTCTACGTTATGGGAATCATGGTTGTGTTCGATGTTCAGATATTCCAAAAGCGCAAGTCGTTCCAAACACTTGAGGCCATCGGCAGTCATCGTATTGGAAATGGTGAGCGATAAGGAAGTCAAAGTATCGAGTGTTGATATACTGGAGGTGACTTCCAAGCTGGAGAAATGAGCGAACTCGAGCCTTTTGAGATTCAGAGCTCGTTCGCGGGCAAAGTAGATAAGCGACAGGGAGACGTAATCGTTATACTGACCCATGGATCGGACGTCAAGCTCGACGCGAAGGCTCTCAGTGGTGAGAACGGCGGAAAAACCGGTGAAAATAGCCAGGTCGCTGAGCGACATGATGTAAAGGGACTGAAGCCCTGGGAAAAGTGGCCTGTGATGCTCGCTCGACCTCAACAGGTAGAGTGGCCAGCGTGGATCCATGGTTGGTAGGTCGTTAGGTGTAATATATAGATTCTTTGTTCTGGATGAATAGAACTTGAATCTCTCCCAGTTTTCGGATGAGATTCCTTGCGGATAGGCCTGTGGCATCGTCAATCCTATGTTACATTACGCGCTRAACTGGGGACTTACCAAAGGTTCAAGAATCCGACCCTCACCATCTCTTTCAGACGGTAAGAGATAACCGAAGAATGGCTTCAAAGAGGTCATTGTCCTCCAAAGTATGCCGATGCTCGCATGAGAGAAAGCGCGGTTTACCACTGCAAGTTCTGCAAAGATTTTCTTCCATTCGGTCGGGAGCTCTAGTATTTGACGATTAGAGATTCGAGTAGCAGCCTCTGAATTGGCTATGTCGCCGAGAAACGAAATTATGGTGGATGTAAGCTCTGTGTTGTTTAGAACTTGCGTCGAAGGTGGCGACATGGGTGGAACTTGCATTATTCCCACGTTTCTCATCTTGATCTTGAATACCCGCCTCATACTCCGCTTGACTCCGCTCGCCAGTAGACTATGCTCTGCTCAAGAACTGAAAATGGACATTTTTTTCAAGATATTCGCCGGGCCCTTTTCCCAAGCTTTTCCCCCCACCATCGACTCGTCCTCGACCGGCAACGTCCCTTTGATTCATATGAAAACCCAACGAGACTCTTATGTTGACTCGCACGTCTTGAACTGTGATGAGTCTAGTCGGTGAGCTCCGTCAAAGTTCTGGGAGCAGCTTTCCAAAAACTTTCTAGCAAGGTAAGTTTTTCAGCATTACCATTTCTCTCTCTAATCGGTGATAAGCTAAGAATCCCTTCTTTCAATGGGTCTAAGATAGCCTCTTAGCTACCCTGTGCTGTCGAGAGGCGCCCATATACCAAACTCGTCATATCTACGTCAGTGAAATTCTGTTCTCAGTACGGTCCCTGATCTAGAAGGGAATGTGCCTGCGTCAGGTTAACGAAGACGCTGGCCTTGTGTCGGAGATTTTCGTACCGAGCCATCGTCATATCGATATAATATTGCCTAAGACTTCCTGAAGACAACTCATTCATCTCGAGGCATCTCAGAGAGATGGTTTATCGGATAATTTCCCATCGACATTTGGGAAGCACGGAATTGCGGAGAAATTGCATCGGACCAACCAAGTGCCCTCCTAAAGCGAAAAGAGAAGCCTTTTGAGTGCACGACAGGCATAACGCGTAACATGCCATGTCTCTGTTCACCTATACCGGTGATTTCTTGAATCACTTTACCAGGGATGGGGCAACAGGTGCCGGGCGGCTTTCTCTGTTGTAATCTGGATAAGGTCAGTGGCATCAACAGGGATTTGACGCTGTGAAGTCTAGCCCCAAGGACGGGTTTCCAGTCACTGTCAATATGTATGCAAACACGATGTGTTTTTCCGGCCATCTTATTCTTGTGTGAAAATAGCCTCGCTAATGCCGAAGAACACCGACAGATTCCTTTCGCTTAGTCGCAGCCGACGCCTTGCGGGCTTCCGAATTCACCGAGCATCTCTGCGAGGCGCATCAGGACACACACATTCGCTCTTTTCCTGGGCAATCCTCCGCCAAAATTGGCCTGATTTTGTGCTAACTTTTGAATTTCGGACTCTTTTTGGGCTTGACGGCGTGTGAGAGCGCTGAAAAGTATCAAAAGGAACTTGAGGTTGACTGATTTACCTTCTGACCTACTGGTACTTGGCCGACAATCGCGAAGAATGTCGAAATCGCATGACCACCTTCTCATGGCATAGTTCCGCCTACTTATACGGCGAGGACCTCGATGGTTCTCTGTCCAGCCCTTTCAAAACAGAATGGGCAAACTCACGACCCTTGTAGGGCTCATGGCCCTTAGCGCTTCTCTCGTTCATGGAAAGGTCTACACAGATCTCGAACAACTGGACTCCGCGAAAGAATCATACGACTTCATTGTTGTTGGAGGTTTGGCCATCCTACATTCATTGTCGTGGCTGCTCCTGATTGACCACCCATCAGGTGGAGTTGGAGGCTCAGTCGTAGCTAGTCGACTTTCAGAAAACCCTCGTTACAATGTTCTCCTCGTTGAAGCTGGGCCCGAGTTAGTCCCCGTTTTCCGTTTCCTTTCACGCATATACCTTAACGCCGATTCCAATCATAGCAATGAAGGTGTTACTGAAATCGCTGTCCCTGGCATGTTTTTCGGTATCAACAGGACGTACACCTGGGGCCATGTCACGACGCCTCAAGTTGGCTTGAATGATCGTTCCATGCCATATACGCAAGGTCGCGTCCTTGGTGGATCTAGTTCTGTCAGTGAGTGGCGAGCGATTACTGTCCTGTCTTTGGTCGTCAAGACTGAAATGAAATTCATAGATGGGATGATGTATACCCGCGGTTCGTCTGATGATTTTGACCTTTGGGGGAAAGTATCAGGGGATCGTTCCTGGTCCTGGAAAACCCTGTTCCCATATTTCTTGCGCGTAAGCCTGACAAGCCTAGCTCGAGTCTTCGTAAGATTAATGCAATATGCCTTAGAATGAGAAACTTGTCCCACCTCCCGGTGGTCGCAACGCAAGTGGCCAGTACGATCCTCGGTACCACGGTTATCGCGGCCCCACTACAGTCAGCCTTCCATGGGGTGGCCCGACAGATTTTGATCTGTTAGCGCTCAAAAACGCTGAGCAGAGCAAGGAGATAAAGTTCAATCTGGAGCCTAACTCGGGCAAACCTTCAGGCCTTAGTAAGTTAGATTATCCCTGATTTTTGCACGTAGTTTGACTAGCACTGTGTTTTCGCAGTTTGGGTTCAATCTACGATTGGAAATGGTGAACGATGCAGCGCCGCCGTTGGATTCCTTGGACCCGAAGCCAGGGAACGACCCAACTTGACCATTCTACTCAACACTCAGGCCACTCGCGTGCTTCCTTCGAAGGAGTCTCGTCAGTTGGATATCAGGACTCTCGAAATTGCGTCTATTGCAAGCGGTACTATATCTCTCTCTGCTCTTCAGGACGCCAAGCCTAAACTCAACCCTCTTCCCAGGTAAAACGACCACCGTCACCGCCAAAAAAGAAGTTATTTTGTCGGCCGGAGCGTTTGGAACACCACACCTTCTTCTGAACTCCGGTATCGGAGACAAGAAAGACTTGGAAGAGGTCAAAGTGAAGGTCATTCACCATCTCCCCGAAGTTGGCAAGGGATTGAGCGACCACCTGACTTTCCCCGTTGGCTGGACCGCCAATGACACGATTAAACCCGTCGATTATCCTGCTGCTTTGGAACAATGGCAGACTAACCGTACTGGACCTCTGACTGAAGCTGTCGGGCATCAGGTTATGTTTGCTCGCATACCACCCAACGCTCCCTTGTTCAAGGAGCACCGCGATCCCGCATCCGGTCCCAATGCACCCCACATCGAGATTACCCTTGCTGTAGGTCATTCTATCGTCTGCGTGGATTGATTTTGCAGTCTGACAGCAATTCAGACCCAGGGAGCTCAGGTTGGAGCGTACGTCGTCCTTCTGACCCCCAAATCCCGTTAGTCCCATACTCAAATTCCACTCGCGATGCTGTACTCAAAAAAAATCATCTAGGTGGCTCCGTGAAGATTGCTTCCAACAACCCTCTCGACAAGCCACTCATCGACCTCGGTTTCCTAACCCACCCATTCGATATTGAAGCCATCAAAGAGGGTGTCCGATTGGCTAAACGATGGTACGATGGACCCGCTTACAAGGGCTACATCACCGGTTTCCTTGGCCCAGATCCAGATACGCTCCCCGCTGAGGAGTTTGCCAATCAGCTGAAGGAAGCTGCTGGGACCTTCTGGCACCCTGTCGGCACTGCTACTATCTCGCCCAAAGGAGCRAAGCATGGGGTTCTGGACCCAGATTTGAAGGTCAAGGGCGTGAAAGGGCTTCGTGTCGTTGATGGCTCTGCAATTGTCAGTCTCTTTCGTTACGATACTCAGCAATTATTGCTGGATTTCAGCTGATGAACCCCCTTTCGTGTAGCCGTATGTTCCAACTGCGCATACCCAAGCCTCTGTGTACGTCCTCTCTGAGAGAGCCTCGGATCTCATCAAGAACTCCTGGTGATTACGGAGGCAGGAATTTGGGCACGGTGTACCAAGAACAATATCGACGGACAGCACATAGTCGAGGATAACTTCGAAGACGGTGTCATTGATTTCTGGAAAGTCTGAAACCTAAATTGATTCTATTAAATGATTTCTGGAGCAAGATTGACTTCTACGGGCTGCAGTTAGAAAGCATCACCTAGAACTGGTGCGGTCCTCTGGGCGGGCTAGGGAAGCAACATGCATCAGCACCAATCATCTGTTTGAAAGCAGGAGCGAGAGATTTTACCTGGCTCCTTGCAGATAAGATCCAGAAGCTTTCGATCGTCGTCGTAGAGTTCATGGTCTATATTTTAAAATTGGAGCGAATTCCTCATTAACGGTATTGTTCTCCGCGGAAAGAACGAGACGACTCACCGTTGGGACCAGATATCAGATCCAAGAACTCGTCCAGCGGCGTGTCATCGAAATCACCATCTTCCAAACGTTTCTTTTCTTCACCACCACGACGTTGCCCTCTCCCTAGATTCCTCCTCCCAGCCCTCGGCCCAGCAGCACGTCCGGTATAGGAAGAGGAACCACCACGACGGCTACGGGAATCTAGGAGGAGCCAGCTCGGGCCTCCGATAAATCAACTCAACAAGCTCCCTCGTCTTCTCCATCAACCTCCGAGAACGCTCTTCCAGCTGCGGCAAGTCGCTCTGACGAGCATACCGACGAAACTTGATATCTGCCGACAGTACGACCAAAAGAGGGTTTAGACGGTCGTTTTCTTCGCGTTTGCTATTATCGAACGCGAATGGGGGTAGGCGCTGAGCCTGGTTGGCGGTGGTAGACTCGGACTTGGACTGCGTTCCCGGGGGTACCGGTGGAGAATGCCTGACGGAGCGTCCCATCTTGCTCTGAGACTTGGTAGAAAGCGCACTGGCCGTCCGACTGGTAAACAGGGAGATAGATCCCCATAGGAAGGAAGTGCTTCGGGTGGAGGACCACAAGCTCGTACTTCGCGTTGGGAAAGGCCTCCCGAAAGACCTATTAAAAGCATCGCATATCAGAACGAGTCCTCTGGGCTTGCACCAACAACTCGCTATGCGTATTCCTTTGGAACAGGACTGACAGATTGAAAGCGACGGGTAAAGTCTCCATAACCCCGTGTCACATCCCCTTGCCACATCTCGTTTTCTTGAGTGAATAATTCGATGAACAGGTCCAGACTCTCGAGCGAGAGCGTCGGAGCTATCACACCAAATTTATTCATGAGCCTGTGCAAAGTGGGATTCACTCCATCGAGAAAACGTCAATATTCGAATTCCCCGTCGTACGTAGTCAGATGAACCTACAATTGACCAGATTCTCCGGAGCATCGAGGTGGAACGAATCCGAGACGACATTCAGAGCCTTCAGTCTCTTAACCTAGCAAAAAAAAACGATAACTGTAAGACATTCATCCATTCATTCGACAGGAGGACGAGGACAACCGACTCACGATTTTCTTTGCCAAAACTTTGCTTCCCCGAACGGCGTATACACAATGGGCCCTCTGGTTGGCATAGCAGGCTTCGTTGGTAATGAACGAAGGCTCATCACGAGCGATATCGCGAGCCCCCACGCTGGGACCGCTTGAAGGCGAGCAAAGTCAATCGCAGTCTTCTGGTCGTTCTGTTCAATGAGGATCGACACGTGGAAAGAGAAATGGTTAGTTTAAAAAACCATCCCCACCTGAATCAGTCGACATAAATACCCCTGTCCATACGAGTCAAAACGGAAAACCACGATCGCCACCGCAACCGAGGCTCTCGAATGAAAGAGAAGAGGAAAAAAAGGGAATCGGATTTTGAGATTAGACAGTCAATCTACTTATCTATCTACGGGTGGCAAAAAGAAAGAGAATGAACAACTATTATCTATCACGCAAACGCAGCCTGAGGTGCCTTGCCCACGTCCCCATGTGTCTCGTTCTTGACAAATGCCTTTGTGCATTGAGCCATAGTCACCGATCTATACAGCAAAAAAGAGTCAGCATCACCATCCAAGTAAAGAACAAAGAAGCAAACACCACTCACGCTCTCGATATAGGATCAGTCTGATAAAAGTTGGCAATAGGTTTCCTAATCGGAGCACCCGAAATCTTCGCTCCCTGCGTCGACTCAACAACGCCCTTCAACCCCAAAAGCGCAACTTCAGGCGACGTAGCCTCCGCAACACCATACCTCACCAGCGTAGGCGACATCTCCCACATCCTCTCGCTCAACATGGCGACATCGTCATACCACAGCGGTTCACCAACGAATTCCGAGAGCGCACGAATGATCTTCCAGTCATCCCGAGCAGCCCCAGGGGCGCTGACAGCACCCCGACCTTGCTGGGCGCGTCCCTCGGTGTTCACCCATGTCGAGCCCTTCTCGGTGTACGCGCTGCCGGGGAGGATGACGTCGGCGAGCTGAGCACCGAGATCACCGTGATGGCCCTGGTAAACGACGAAAGCATCCTGAGGAATCGAGCTGGGATCGACCTCGTCCGCGTTCAAGAGGTAGACGAATTTAGGCTTGGTGGTGGAGGCCTTCTTCGAAGGTGTGAACCCAATATCGTAGGCAGCAACCCGCGAGGCAACCTATCAGAGAAACGTCAGCGACCATAAACCAAGAAAAAATTTGGAAAAAAGCAACGCACCCGTTGAAGCACGCTGAAACCGTTCCACTCGGGAGTGACGAGCGTAGCCTTGTTCACCTCAACAAACTTGGCGAGCTCGTTGTAGATGGCAGAGCTATCGGGGTGTTCCGACAACGCGCTACCAACGATGATGAGAGGCTTCTTGGCGGCCTTGAACTTCTCAGCGAAAGGAGACTTTCCGGTGAGGAAGTCGGTCAACGCATTGGCATTGTCGCCGAGGTGTTCGTAGCCATAGGTGGTTTCCACCTTTTCACCAATGAGACCGACCTCCAAACCGGTGTGGAGCCATAATTTGCGGATACGGGAGTTGAGGACGGCTGCTTCGTGTCGGGGGTTGGTGCCGACAAGGAGGATGGCATCGGCCTCCTCGACGCGGGGAATGGTAGTGTTGAAGATGTAGTTCGACCGGACGTCGACACCGTGTACTGGAGGAGCGTTGCCACCAACTTGATCAGTGGTGAGGTTGTCGGAGCCGAGACGGTTGACCAGAT
This sequence comes from Candolleomyces aberdarensis, assembly GCA_004126415.1. NCBI lineage: Eukaryota > Fungi > Basidiomycota > Agaricomycetes > Agaricales > Psathyrellaceae > Candolleomyces > Candolleomyces aberdarensis. Next base: position 48,356 of record SDEE01000282.1, read on the forward strand.
CCTTCAGAGCGACCAGGGATTCTGCGTCGGCGAGGTGGCCAGCTACTGCTTGAATCTCGTCCCCGGTAGCACCGGAGGTGGCAAGTCCGTCAGAGACTGCCTTGAGAGCATCTTCCCAAGTCGCGGCAACGAACCGGTCACCCTGCTTGACGAGAGGGGTAGTAAGTCGCTGGAACTTGAGACCGTCGTAAGCGTAACGCGTCTTGTCGCTGATCCATTCTTCGTTGACGTCGTCGTTGGTCTTGGGCTGGATACGCATGACCTGGACACCCCGGGAGTCGATGCGAATGTTGGAGCCGACCGCGTCCAAGACGTCTATCGACTCGGTGCTCTTCAGTTCCCAAGGACGGGCATGGTAGGCGTATGGCTTGCTTGTAAGGGCACCGACGGGGCAAAGGTCGACAATGTTGCCGGACAGTTCCGAGTCCATCATTCGCTCGACGTAAGTTCCAATCTGCATGTCGTTCCCGCGGCCCGTGGTACCAAACTCCTCGACACCTGCAACTTCGTTCGCGAACCGCACGCAACGCGTGCACTGAATACACCGGTTCATGGAGGTCTTGACGAGGGGACCCAAATCCTTGTTTTCGACGGCTCGCTTGCCGGTGATTTCGTGGAATCGTGTGCGGTCTGAGCCGTAGCGCATTGACTGGTCTTGAAGATCACATTCTCCTCCCTGGTCGCAAACGGGGCAGTCGAGAGGGTGGTTGGCGAGCAAAAATTCCATGACACCTTCCCTGGCCTCGTGAACCAAAGGCGAGTTGGTCCACACCTTGGCACCGGGCATAGCTGGCATCGCACTGGACAATAGCATGAGATATTGAATAGACAGAACGAGTTGTAGGACATACCAAGAGGCCACGGGTTTCGGTGAACGCTCTACCTCGACCAAACACATACTATGGGCTGCGTCAGTACACATTCCGGAAAAGCGGGAGAAATGTTGCTCACCGACAGTTGCCAGCAATAGCCAACCTAGACGCATCCCAATGTTAACTTTAGCCATAAATACATGTATAGCCAGCGTACCTGTCATGGTAACAGAATCTGTTGAAAAGTCAGACCGCGGTCCCCTCCAGCAGAATTTTGAGACGAACCTTGGTATTGTCGCACCAGCAGCCTCGCATGCTTGAATCAACGCAGAACCTACAGACCCAAGCCTCAGTCGCCAATGCTAGCCCCAAAAACTCTGTTCCGACGAACCCTGGGGAACCGTGACCTCCTTCCCGTCCACCGTTAATGTAATATCAGCACCCCGCGCTGCTGTAGACGCAAATTTCCGCTTGGCTACACGTCTATGAGCCCACTGGACCGTGTTGTCATGATTCCAGCACGACGTACCGGAATGGGGACCCTGGGACGACGCAGCGAGCTTTCCGAGTCGCCCCGCCGCCGTTGGGCGCGACACCGACGAAACCAGTCGTAACATAGATGGTCAAGAGAGAAAGGTATTAGAAAAAAGGGTCGAGGATGGTTGCGAGGGTGGGCCCAACGCCCACAGACAGTGAGGATAGAAAATGTAATGAGCTGGTCACCGTCTTGAACGACGACCAACCACGTCCACTCAATTTCAGATTCCCACAGTTTTCGAGCGGAGTTGGAAGCTCCGCTGGGCCGAGGCTCTTTCCTTTTGCGGAACCGACGGGCCAATAGGTAGCGTTTGATCTCAAATCCAGCACTTCTCTGCATCCTCGCCCATCGTCGCCCAGAATGACTCGGAAAAAACGCTCCAGTGCAACTCCAGCAAAAGCGCTGGAGGAAAAACCGCTCCCAGTCAAGTCAGCCTGGTCAAAAGGCCCACCTAAGGCTAACCCCCGCTCCCAGTCTTCCGCCCCATCCGCTGAATACCACCATTTTTTCGCCCATTCGCGACCAAGTGCTCCCGGTCAAGTTGTCCCTATCAAAGATGGTGTGCACACCCAGTCACTCCTCCGTCCTGTTCTCCCCGCTCACCTGATCCGTAGCTTTTGGTACTATAGATGACGCATCCGCGACTACATCGACCCACATCAATCAGGAACCATCGATATCAGCGAGATGGGTTGCGCATACTTTGGGCGCAATTCCAGGACCACCTACCACTCCTTCTCCAGATCTAACAGCATTGAAGTCGACGTCCGCGACACCTTCGACGACCAAACGCTTGAAGGCTGAGACTTCGGCCATCGACGCTATTACACCTGCTGAGGAAGTTTTGAATAACAAGCGGCTCATGTCCATTATCTTCGCATTTTTGGAGGGCATTGTACGTCATGCGCCAGATGAATGGTACGATTCGTCAGGGTGGCCAGCACCACTGGCGCAATTAGCTCGAGTCAACCGCGCGTTTTTTGAAGCAAGCATTGAAGTGCTTTGGGAGGAGATGTTTAGCGTTCGACCCTTTTTTCGAATCTTGCTGCCGGATTCCCGAAATGAGGTGTGTGGAACACATGAAGTGTTCGCTCTTGTTGTGGACCCCTCCCGGCTGACGATTTTCAGTTGAATTTCAGGAGAATACCGCCCAAATCCTGGGAGAGATTTGAAATCTATTCGTCCAAAACCAAGTCTCTCGTGCTAAATCGGCAGATGAATATCGAAGGGGGACAGGGATGGATGCAGTACCTGTCAGTTGCAAAAGGTCGACCCAATCCGCTATTTCCGACGCTGAAACGGCTACGTATTACCTCTATGGATGACATCTCGCTGTTTATCGCATTTCAGGTCCTCCCAAGCATTAATGATCTGCAGATCAACCGTGATTACCGTCTTCAAGGCCAAGAGCCCCACCCCGAATACACCATTGCCCTTATATCGGCCGTCGCTGACCATGCTCAGAACCTCACCACACTTCACCTCGGTCGCCCCGTAAATAATGGGATCATCAACGCAATCTCCCAAGTATCATCCGTGACGTCTCTCTTCGTGTCCATGAACCACACCATCACAGACGAAGCCCTCCTGATGCTGGAGAACCTTCCTTCACTCGAAAAGCTAGCCTTTGTCGAGGAAGATCATTGCACCCTGGCTGCCGAACGCCGATTTCTTCCATCAGCCTCTCTCAATATTGCTACTCCTACCTCACACCCATTGAATTTGCTCCGCCTGCGCAACCTTGAGGTAAACGTATGCGGGATTGAGCAATTTCGCGTGGCAGCAACCGTCTCACCCAGAAAACTCGAAACTCTGCACCTCTGCACCCCTTATTACTCCATTTCAGCAGAGCTCGTTTTCGTTCCTCTCGCTATTACAATCCACGCCAAAAGGAACCCAAAATTGACTTTCGTATCTGTCTTTTGCGTCGAACCCACCTCACTGGACTCTGTTGAGTCATTCAGGGAGGATTCTCGCTACACCTCGACGGCATCGTTCATCGAGGCGCTTACATCCCTACGTAACCTCACCACTCTTTCCATCCTCGATGTTCCCTTCTTCTCGGTCAGCATTGTCGTTGACATGCTCAAGGCTTTACCAAGCATGCCCCAATTGAAAAGATTTACCTTCATCCCAGTCGCGGTTTCCTCTCAACAATCCGATAAGCTGGAACTTCCTTGCCTCGGCATTTTGGAGAACATTTCGAGATATAATCTAGGGCTCCTGCATCTCGAAGTGCTGATGAACATTTCGGATATACCGGCTCCTCCTCCTCAAAATCAAACCTATGCTTTGACGCATGGGATGAAGTCGCTCCGGCTCACCCCTTCCTCACGGATGGATAACGTCTCGGGGTTCTCGCTAGACCAGACTTTGGATCTGGCAAGATATCTCGACAGATTGTTTCCACATCTCGAGCCGCTTTCACCTCCTTGGCCAAAAGACTCGAAAGCTTGGAAAGCTTGGAATGGAGTGGACAAGATTATATCAACGTATCAGGAGCTTCGTGGTCAAGTTAGTGGCAATATGCCACGCAGTTCGGCAAACCGCTGATGACTCCCCTCGTATATTTTCGATATCCTGTGCATCCGTTTTTATATATTTGATCTGCTCTCTTGGACTTTCCCAATTGCTCGTTGATTGACTACCTCTGAGTGACTCGGGACACGGAGTCGAGCGACCGCTTGTCTGCCAGATTCACCAGCAAGGAAGGCGAGCGACTGGCCTTAAAAACGTCCATAGAACGTCGATCTGTGGTAAAGACGTTCCAAAAGCGACGGATCTTTTTTATAAACGGCTTTGCAATGATCGAGCTCAATTTCCAGACACGTCTTCGACACTTCGGTCAGGTAACCTTCTAGGACTCCCAGCGTGGGTTACCCTCGAAGCTCGGCCTGGAGAACTCTCCAACGACATGCGATCCTGTGGAGTTGCGAGTGCACGGCGAGGTTTTCCAACCTTTGAAATCATGCACTCGGCCCATCTTTTGAGCTGACGCCTTCTGGCTTGAGACCATGCTATCTCCTAGATCTACCTGTACAAAATAACAAGATAATTTACTCTACTATAGCAGATGGGATCCTGTAGGCTCCCTACGCACATTCGGGCTCTTAAACGTATAGTTCACGACTACTATGTCACGTATCTGCTTTGGGTCGAAGCAATCTCGCGAGGCTTGTCAAATCGACTACGAAGGAGCCACCTCCAGGTTGGTAACTCCCAATCAGCTCTCTTTCAAACGCCCGCAGACAGTGAGGATAGAAAATGTAATGAGCTGGTCACTATCTTGAACGACGACCCACCACATCCACTCAATTTCATATTCCAGTTTTCGAGCGGAGTTGGAAGCTCCGCTGGGCCGTCTTTCCGTTGCTGGAGAGGCTATCCGATGGGCCAATCAAGGGCCAATGGGCGGCGTTTGATCTCGAATTTCTGCATCCTCAGCCCATCGTCGCCCAGAATGAGCAAGAAACCGCATAAGAAGTCGGCCTGGTCAAGAGGTCCACCGCCATACCCCCCTAAGGCTAACTCCCGCTCCCAGTCTTCCGCCCCATCCGCCCCATCCCAACCTCATCTCACCCATCCACGACGCCCAAGTGCTCTCGGTCAGGCTGCTAGTCAGTCCTCCGTCCTGTTCCCCGCTCACCTTGATGTTCAGCCTCCTCCGTAACCTTTGGCAATATAGATGACGCATCCGCAACGACATCGACACACATCAATCAGGAACCATCGATATCAACATCTCGCTCAGAGTTAGCGCGTACTTTGGGCGCAATTCCAGGACCACCGATCACTCCTTCTCCAGATCTAACAGCATGGAAGTCAACGCCCGCGACACCTTCGACGACCAAACGCTTGAAGGCTAAGACTTCGGCCATCGATGCTACTACACCTGCTGGGGAAGTTCTGCATAACAAGCAGCTCATGTCCATTATATTCGCATTTTTGGGAGGCATTGTATGCGATGCGGCAGGTGGATGGTGCATTTCGTCAGTGTGGCCAGCACCACTGGCGCAATTAGCTCGAGTCAACCGCGCGTTTTTTGAAGCAAGCATTGAAGTGCTTTGGGAGAAGATGGGTAACGTCCAACCCTTTTTTCGAATCTTGCTGCCGGATTCCCAAGATGAGGTGTGTGGAACACAATTGAAGTGTTCGCTCTTGTTGTGGACCCCTCCCGGCTGATGATTTTCAGTTGAATTTCAGGAGAATCACGCCCAAATCTTGGGGAAGATTCGAGATCTATTCGTCCAAAACCAAGTCTCTCATGCTAGATAGGGAGATGAATATCGAAGGGGGCCAGGGATGGATACAGTACCTGTCAGTTGCAAAAGGTCGACCCAATCCGCTATTTCCGGCGCTGAAACGGCTACGTCTTACCTCTATGGACGACATCTCGCTGTTTATCGCATTTCAGGCCCTCCCAAGCCTCAATGTTCTGGAGATCAACCGTAATTACGGTTTTCAAGACCAAGAGCCCCACCCCGAATACACCATTGCCCTCATATCGGCCGTCGCTGACCATGCTCAGAACCTCACCACACTTCACCTCGGTCGCCCTGTAAATAATGGGATCATCAACGCAATCTCTCAAGTATCATCCGTGACGTCTCTCTCCTTGTCGATGAACCACACCATCACAGACGAAGCCCTCCTGATGCTGGAGAACCTTCCCTCACTCGAAAAGCTAGTCTTTATTGAGGAAGATCATTGCACCCTGGCTGCCGAACGCCGATTTCTTCCATCAGCCTCTCTCAATTTTACTACTCCTACCTCACGTGCACCTAATTTGCTCCGCCTGCGCGACCTTGAGGTAGATGCGTGCGGGACTGAGCAAATTCGGGTGGCAGCAACGATCTCACCCAGAAACCTCGAAACTCTGGCCCTCCGCGCCTCTGCTCGCTCCTTTTCAGCAGAGCTCTTTTTCGTTCCTCTCGCTATTACAATTCACGCCAAAAGAAACCCAAATTTGACTTCCGTGTCTTTTCGTCGCTTCTTCATGACCCCGCCCTCACTGAGCTCTGTTGAGTCATTCAGGGAGGATTCCCGCTACACCTCGGCGGCATCGTTCATCGAGGCGGTCACATCCCTCCGTAACCTCACCACTCTTTCCATATTCAATGTTCCCTTCTTCTCCGTCAGCATCGTCGTTGACATGCTCAAGGCTTTACCAAGCATGCCCCAGTTGGAAAGCTTTAGCTTTTTCCCAACAGCGGTTTCTTCCCAACAATCCGATGAGTTGGAACTTCCTAACCTAGGCCTTTTGGAGAACATTTCGAGGCATAATCCCGGGCTAGTGTATTTCGCGGTGCTGATGAACATTTCGGACATACCGCCTCCTCCTCCTCAAAATCAAACCTATGCTTTGACGCATGGGATGGTGTCACTCCAGCTCACCACTTACTCACAGATGGATAGCGTCTCCGGGTTCTCGCTAGACCAGACTTTGGATCTGGCGAGATACCTTGACAGATTGTTTCCGCATCTCGGGCCGCTTTCGTCTTTTTGGGACGAAGGCTCGGAAGCTTGGAAAAGTTGGAATGGAGTGGACAAGGTTATATCGACATATCAGGAGCTTCGTGGTCAAGTTAGTGCTAATATGCCACACAGTTCAGCAAACCGCTGATGTCTCCCCTCGTATATTATCGATATCCGGTGCATTCGTTTTTATATATTCGATCTGCTCTTTTAGACCTTCCCACTTGCTCGTTGATTGACCACCTCTGCGTGACTCGGGACAGGGAGTCGAGCAACCGCCAGATTCACTAGCAAGGAAGGTGGCTGGCCTTGAAACGTCCATAGAACGTCAATCTGTGGTAAAGACGTTCCAAAAGCAACAGATTTTTTTTATCAACGGCTTTGCAACAATCAAGCTTAATCTCTAAACACGTCTTCAACACTTCGGTCAGGTAACCTACAGGAGTCCCAGCGTGGGCTGCCCTCGAAGCTCGGCCTCAGGCTAAAGAACTCCTCAACGACATGCGATCCTGTGGAGTCGCGAGTGCACGGTGAGGTTTCCAACCTTTGAAATCATGCACTCGTCCCCATGATTTGAGCTGACGCCTTCTGGCCCGGGATCCTGTAGGCACCTACGCACATTCGGGCTCTTAAATGTATAGTTAAAGTTCACGACTACCAGCTCACGTATCTGCTTTGGGTTGAAGCAATCCCGCGAGGGAAAGTTCCTTGTCAAATCGACTACGAAGAACCCACCTCCAGGTTGGTACCTCCCAATCAGCTCTCTTGCAGACGCCCAAAGATAGTGAGGATAGAAAATGTAATGAGCTGGTCACTGTCTTGAACGACGAACAACCACGTCCACTCAATTTCAGATTCCCGGAGTTTTCGAGCGGGGCTTCCGCTGGGCCGAGGCTCTTTCCTTTTGCGGGAGGGGCTGTCCAATGGGCCAATGGGCGTTTGATCTCAAATTCAGCGCTTCTCTGCATCCTCAGCCCATTGTCGCCCAGAATGAGCAAGGAACCGCATAAGAAGTCAGCCTGGTCAAAAGGTCAACCTAAGGCTAACCCCCGCTCCCAGTCTTCGGCCCCATTCGCTCCATCCCAACCTCATCTCACCCATCCACAACCCCCAAGTGCTCTCGGTCAGGCTGCCCCTATCAAAGATGGTGTGCACACCCAGTCACTCCTCCGTCCTGTTCTCCCCGCTCACCTGATGTCTAGGCACCTTCGTAACTTTTGGTACTGTAGATGACGCATCCGCGACAACGTCGACCCACATCGATGAGGAACCATCGATATCAGCATCTCGCTCAGAGTTGGCGCTTACTCTGGACGCAATTCCAGGACCACCGATCACTCCTTCTCCAGGTCTAACAGCATCAAAGTCAACATCCGCGACACCCTCGACGACCAAATGCTTAGAGGCTGAGACTTTGGCCGTTGATACTATTACCCCTGCCGAGGAAGTTTTGAACAACAAGGAGCTCATGTCCATTATATTCGCATTTTTGAAGGGCATTATATGCTCGGAAGCCAGGATACTGCCCGAAGGGTGCGAGCCGACACAAGTGTGGACAGCACCACTGGCGCAGTTAGCTCAAGTTAATCACGCGTTTTTTGAAGCGAGCACTGAAGTGCTTTGGGAGGAGATGTTTGGCGTTCAAGCCTTTTTTCGAATCTTGCTGGCGGATTCCCAAAATGAGGTGCGTGGAACGCAATTAGTGGATGTTCGCTCTCGTTGGTTGTAAAACCCTCCCGACTGATGTTTCTCAGTCAAATTTCAGGAGAATACCGCCCAAATCTTGGGAAAGATTTCATCTCTATTCGTCCAAAACCAAGTATCTCGTGCTAGACAGGCGGTGGAGTGTCGAAGCGGGGCAGGGATGGATGCAGTACCTGTCAACTGCAAAAGCTCGACCCAATCCGCTATTTCCGACGTTAAAACGGCTACATCTTGTCTCTACAGACAACATCTCGCTGTTTATCGCATTTCAAGCCATCCCAAGCATTAATGTTCTGGTTATCGACCTTGAGTCCGGTCGTCCGGCAGGTCAACAGCCCCCACCCGAAGACGCCATTGCCTTCCTATCGGCCGTTGCCGACCAAGCTCAGGGCCTCACCACACTTCGCCTCGTTCGCCCCGCAAATAATGAGATCATCAACGCAATCTCTCAAGTATCATCCGTGACCTCTCTCTTCTTGCCGATGAACCACACCGTCACAGACGAAGCCCTCCTGATGCTGGATCACCTTCCCTCACTCAACAAGCTAGTCATCAACGAAGGAGATCATCACGCCCTGGTTGGCGAACGCCAACTTCTTCCATCAGTCTCCTTCAATATTACTATTCCTGCCTTACGCGCATCTAATTTTCTCCGCCTGCGCGAACTTGAAGTAAAGGCGTTGGGGATCGAACAATTTCGGGTAGCAGCGACCATCTCACCCAGATACCTCGAAACTCTGAAACTCCACGTCCTGTCTCATTCCATTTCAGCAGAGCTCATTCTCGTTCCCCTCGCTATTACAATCCACGCCAAAAGGAACCTAGGCCTGACTTCCATATCTGTCCTTTGCCGCAAGACCATCTCAATGGGCTCTGTCAATTTATTCAGGGAGGATTCCCGCTACACCTCGACGGCATCGTTCATCGAGGCGCTCACATCCCTACGTAACCTCACCACTCTTTCCATCGTCCTTGTTCCCTTCTTCTCGGTCAGCATCGTTGTTGACATGCTCAAGGCTTTACCAAGCATGCCCCAGTTGAAAAGCTTTAGGTTCCTCCCACAAGCAATTTCTTGTCAACAATCCGATAAGTTGGAGCTTCCTTCCCTAGGTCTTTTGGAGAACATTTCGAAATTTAATTCCGTGCTAGTGCATCTCGAGGTGCTAATGAATATTTCGAATATACCGCCTCCTCCGCCTCAAAATCGAGCCTGTGCTTTGACGCATGGTATGAAGTCCCTCTGGCTCAGCCCTTCCTTAGAGATGAGGAAAGTCTCGGGATTCTCGCTTGACCAGACTTTGGACCTGGCGAGATACCTTGACAGATTGTTTCCGCATCTCGAGCCGCTTTCGCATTTGTGGTTCAACGGCTCGGAAGCATGGAAAGGATGGAATGGAGTGGACAAGGTTATGTTGACGTATCAGGAGCTTCGTGGTCAAGTTAATGGCAATATTCCACGCAGTTCGGCAAACCGCTGATGAGCCCTTATATATAATCGACATCCGGTGCATTCGTTTTTATATATTTGATCTGCTCTCTTGGACCTTCCCAATTGCTCGTTGGTTGACCACCTCTGAGTGACTCGGGGCAAGTAGTCGAGCGACCGCTTCTCTGCCAGATTCACCAACAAGGAAGGCCAGCTACTGGCCTTAAAACGTCCATAGAACGTCGATCTGTGGTAAAGACGTTCCAAAAGCAACAGATTTTTTTTATCAACGGCTTTTCAATAATCAAGCTCAATTTCTAAACGCGTCTTCAACACTTCGGTCAACCTTCTAGGACTCCCAGTGTGGGTTGCCCTCAAAGCTCAGCCTGGAGAACTCTCCGACGACATGCGATCCTGTGGAGTTGCGAGTGCACATCGAGATTTCCAACCTTTGAAATCATACACTCGGGCCATCATTTGAGCTGACGCCTTCTGGCCCGGGATCCTGTAGGCACCTACGCACATTCGGGCTCTTAGATGTATAGTTAAAGTTCATGACTACCAGCTCACGTATCTGCTTTGGGTTGAAGCAATCCCGCGAGGGAAAGTTCCTTGTCAAATCAACTACGAAGAACCCACCTCCAGGTTGGTACCTCCCAATCAGCTCTCTTGCAGACGCCCAAA
>SDEE01000283.1:3770-58797 GCA_004126415.1 Candolleomyces aberdarensis
ASARGMYAATWGGWKMATWRRCGSAWRWACGSAWGCGTAMCRGTGCMTRMMRGTGCCYGWRATGCCCGTGGACAGCACCTGTTTATCGTCTGCTTCGTCCAGCCCCAACCAGACGCYCTTCAAACCCACACCGCAATCTAGGAGAGATCTTCTTCACCTGAGACACTGTCCTACTCGGTAAGGCAGRCGTACACATTGTAAGGCTAGCAGCGTCTGAAATCTTCAAAATATGTATAGACGCTTTGAAAGGTGGATCAAAGGAGGATCAGGAGATTCGATTTGTTGAGAATCCGAGGGGAGAGCGTGGGTCAGCCAAGTAACAGAAACTCGACGGTGAGGCATGGAGGACGGGGATGAGGATTTTTACATGCATCAGGTCTCCAGACTACGTGTAGATATGGCATTGTGCGTATCTTTTCCTTCTCCTCTCCTTATAAACTGATAGTGAGCGTTCGTCGATAACGATAATTGGGATAGAAATTGCAAACGCACTGAGCGATAGAACTCCAATCATGTGTCGATTTCACACTCCTGGACTCGCTGCCGGCTGTACACARAANCACATAGGCTGTGTCGGAGAGGAGGATCGGCGCGCATTGAGTATTGGAGTGGAGAGGCCCGGGTCGGGAGTCAAACCCAACACTTCTAAATCCTGACCGCTATATTCTTTTTATTCATTACGATTCATGTATCTCAACGTGGAACGCAGCATTCAACTAGGCAAAAATTAAAACTCATAATTCATAACTGATAGCAAGAGAAGTACGAGTTAAAGTGCAAACATGTGTCCCGACTCCGAGTCCTCCCATTTAGCATCCAAGGCTTCCAATTCCGTCTTCAGCTCTTCAATTTCGTAACGATCTCGATCGTCTCCAGTAACTCCAAATCGCTTTTCCAGAGGCTTCACAAGAGATTCCACGGAATATTTGCGAAATCTGTGACCTGGGGGATGAAGGACCAGCAGTTCACGATGCAGCGATATCGCTTCATTGAGAACCTCCAAAGCTCCATTCCACTCAAACTGAGATAGAAGAGCTTTAGCAAGGTTATGAAGGGACATAGGCCGTTCTGGGTGGGGTACGGGACAGAGTGCGAGCGCTTCACAGTGCAGTGAAATGGCCTCGTTCAACGCGTCAATATCCCCATTGTGGCCATGAAGAGTTTGGAGTGCATTGGCRAGGTAGTTGAGGCACATGGARCGGTCTGAATGAGGTGCAGGGCAGAGTGAGAGTGCTTCATGATGCAGTGAAATAGCCTCATTCAATGCATCAATGTCCCCATTATGTTCATGAAGAGATCCGAGAGTGCTGGCAAGATGGCTGAGCGACCGGGAGCGGTGGGGTGCAGGGCGGAGTGCTAGTGCTTCACAATGTAGTGAAATCGCCTCTTTCAATCCCTCGATGTCATCGTTACACTTATAGAGATCATGSAGAGCATCGCCAAGGTTGTTGAGCGATATGGGGCGATCTGGATGGGGTGGGGGGCAGAGTCCAAGCGCCTCACGATACAGTGAAATGACCTCATTCAGCGTTTCGGGGTCGCCATTTTGAGTATAAAAATGACTGAGAGCATTGGCGAGAGCGTTGAGATACCTCTCGCGATCTGGGTGGGGTGCCGGGCTGAGTGTGAGCGCTGTGTGGGAACACAAAATTGCTTCCTTGAGACAGTCGTGGTCTCCATTCTGTCGGTAACATAACCAGAGAGTGGTCGCAAGATTGTCAAGTGATTCTGCATGATCGTGGTGCGAGTCTGGTCGCAGCTGTAAAGCACGTCGGAAGGCCACCACTGCTTCTTCATACATCTGAAGGCTACCCGTCCCATCACCTCGCACCTTGTAGCACCATCCCAGTTCGGACCACGCTTCCGCATCACCATYGTCAACCCGTACAGCAACCTCCAGACAAGCCATYTGGAATCCCCAGTAATCTCCGCCGCTCTCRCCCAGCCAATAKGCCAACTTCCTCAGAGTYAATGCCATACTGTCCTCCTTTCCGAAATCCTCTAACCGCAGCTCATCTTCTTCAGGCATCAAGATCCTCCAAAACAATATCGCCCACTGTTGTTGTGTACCAACTGGGACGGTTTGCAGAGTCGAATAATGGTTTGTCTGCGACCATCGATCGTTCGAGCGAGGTGTTCCATTCGACACATGGTACGGCCAGTACTTGACGACGTAATGCTGGGTAGCACGAAGTGGGAATTTGCGGTGTGGAGAAGACCCTGGCAGGGTKGAGAGTTGCTCGAGACAGGTWAGGCCCAATGCTGAGTGGGAGTCAAATGGAGAGATTGCGAAGGAAGGTTCCGTTGTTGYGGCCTGGACATAYTCGAGAAATGACAAGTGGAAGAGTGTCGTTGCTGGATGGATCATCTTTTCTGAGCCTGGAGGCGGGGATCGAGTTTGGAGAGCGGAGAGAGCGAATTGAATGCGGTCGATAAGGTGGAAAGGGATTTCGGCAAGCATCGAGAAGTCTAACAAGGATAGGGACTCCTGGAGGGCTATGATCGCCCCGATATATCGTCTGAAAAGCGTTTGGGCCCCCGAAGAGGGGAACAGGCGCTTGAGCGCATTACAATACAGCTCCCCAAGCCCATCAGCACCACCAACTTGACGCCGACTTCCGACGATCTCTGCGAGTATTTCGTGAGGCGGAGACTCGCTGAACGGATGCGAAAGCAACGCGATCACAGTCGAAGCCCACACGGGTAGACCGCCCGAAAGCTCGGTGAGCTTCTCGACGTCCGCAGGGCTTGCCTTCCGCCCATCCACCCACGAAACGGTCCTCAGATATTTCTCGAAATAGGTCTTGATAACCTCGTTCGAAATCGGGCCGAGGGGATACGTGTAGATGGAGACTCTGTCGATACCGGGCATATGGGAAGCGCACGGATTCAAACGATCCGTTAGAATGAATTTGACGACGGAGCTTTCCGAGTTGAGGAGGGCGATGGCCTGCATGAACGTCGCACTATCTCGCCATTCGTCCATGGCATCAATGATTATTATAAGGGGTTGGGGATGATTGAGTGATCGCAAAGGTTCGAGGATGTACTTCTGGACATGGTTTTCCAGCGATCTGCCATGACACTCATCCATGGCCTCTATGATCTTCGGTATCGCTCGCGCGTGGATACTCCCAATTTCATGTGCTATCATCTTGACGATCGTCTCGGGCCCGGATGCGTCTGTCGCAAATGCGTCGAGGAAAACGGAGGCCGCCAACCGACCAGCTGCCCGAAACTCGTCCGACAGGTGACCAGCGAGTGTCGATTTCCCAATGCCAGCCGGCCCGTGAACGCATAGGACGAGGTGGGTCGAACTTGATTCCTGCTCGCACAATTCCTCAACGTCCGGCTGCCGACTATTAGGTAGGTATTCGACCCGCTTCCCGCTCATGTCAGGATGCTTTGGAAGTGCATCCAGCCGTGCACGTTCTGGCGTGGTAACCAGTCAGTAGTTTCTGCTTAGAGATGTAGTGATTGGCATACCGATGTTATCGGTATTCTGCTGCATTGCAGCCTCGTTGACGACATTAACGTGAGTAGCGTTGGGTGCATTCAGGACTCGGATATCCCTCATATTGAAATGATGTGCGCCACGGAAATTAGATTGACTTAACCGGAATTGGAAGCGCTCATTGGCTGAGTTGCTCCCGCGATCCTTGGAAGGGGAGAAAAGGCGAGACAGAAACTTAGGCCTCTTGAGATTGAGAGGCATTGTGATCAGGGGGGGAGGCAAGGAGCGAGCCCGTTGACATGACGTCCGTGGGCAAGCGGCCGTATTAGGTCAGGGCTGTGAGATGCAACAAACGCCCATACTGCTGTAGAAAGGCTATGCAATCAAAACGGGCTGAAGTCCTATGGTACTTGACTGACCATACCCCTATACGTCAGACTGTCAGCCTGTCGGACTTGACCCTTGGACGTGGGCACATACGGGGACAGCTCGTTTGTTTTACACAAACGACATAGCCGCAATCGCAACCGGAAAACCATCCAGCTAGATACAACTTACAAATTCCAATATGATTACGATTTGTGAAGAATGAATTTGAGTAGGAAGTGTTTACATCTAATAGCCTTGAGCCTTGTATTCGCACGGAGCAAAGTCTGGACTCGCCTATCGATCCATGAAAACATTGAAAATGGCTTGACAAGCCTGGGGAGGTAGGACGACGCAGAGAATGGAATAAAGCGTTCTTCTGAAACCACCCAAATCGTCTGGGATTAGCTCCGACGATCTTCAAGGATGCTGCAGTTCTTTAGCTGTGGGCTATATTTTGACGAACAAGCGTTTTTCCAAAACAGGGATGTTACCGGTACTCGAGGTTGACACAACTGTGTTTACGCTTCGAAGACGGTGTCTCCGGAGAGACGAGGTACGAGGACGCCGACTGCAAATTTCGAGTATTCGTAGCCAGTAAAAGCGACTTCGGAAAGGTGGCAACGGCAAAAAACAAAGATGAGGCAGGGAAAGAAGATACCCAGGGAAGGAGACAGAACGGGAACGAGAACGCTTAAAAAAAAAGTAGTCAATGGAAAAAATGACACACCTTTGCGAGATATCCACAACGAGGGGGTTTCTCGTCGCCCCAGCCTTCCTTCGCACTAGAGGAAGTAGAATGACAGATGACTGCACTAAGGATGTCTCAGCCACTCGGATTCAGACGACGATTGAAGTCCATAAGAGGTCCATAAAAGGAGCTAGAAATGATGCATATTTTGTCCAAGGTCAATGTCGACTCCTGGGGAAGGAAAGCTGTGTGTGTGTGAGAGAGAGAGATAGAGAGGGAACTCACCCGAAAGCCCCGATCTTGCGGTAGGGTGATTGCTTCGGCTCCTTCAATGCGAAGAAGGGCTTCTACAGGACATGTTAGCACAATAATTGAGAGCTCGGGCAATATACACGCACCGGCAAATTCATCATCAAGGTCAACCTCGCAGTTATACGACGGTCGATTTGCTCTTGACAAAAAGAAGAAACAAAGACCTGTTTATCGGGGTTGTGTCAGTCGGTCGCAGTGTGGAATAAACGCTGTGCAGCGAAACAATGTTTCACGCCCTTCGGTTCCGGTGGTGTATGAGAGAGAGAGTGTACCCCAGAGTTGGGGGAAGGCTGGAGGAATCAGCTTGGGACCAGCGGAGTCGGAGTGGAGGGAGCGGAACCGTCACGGTCCGATCCGAGGACTCGGAGGCGGCTATTTGGCAGTACTACCCGACGAAAAATAAACACAAGCAGGGGCAAGCAGCATGGGCGCTTGACAGTTCTGAGCACTGAAGCCTCGTCCAGTTCTGGCCGTCAAATTCAACCAGACGTAAATGAATTCAACTCCGAACTGGAATTTGCACCAATATTCCTACGCAACAAACCCAGCGTCTTGTCCTCGAGCACCAGAAACGACCAGTCCAGGCACTCGAGCTGGCTAGCATTGACGATTTATTCTTGAAGGTAAGTGAACTTCCGAAATCAATTATTTGCAACTGGGTAATTCACAGGACCTCCTGAGTCCTGGATTCAAGAACGGGTAGCCAAATCTTTCCTCTAGTGGTTTATCGCGGCGTGGCTCCCTCTCATTTATCTGCCTACACATTTCAAACGCCTTGTCACAGATCAAGTTGAGCTCATGGATTCGTTCAGCCGACTCGGGTTTCATTCGCTGAATTTCAGACCACTACAACGGTTGCAATACTTTGCCAGTGGCCTTTCGATCCCACTCCTTTTCCTGTGGGATAAAAAATTGAGTCACCCTAACGTCCGATTCCTCCGAGGAAGGGACCCAGGAAGCGCTTGTGAAGCGCCTAACTCGCTCAAGCATCTCGATGTCAAATGTAACTTCGAGTTCAGTCTTCGAGTCATTCGGACTGAGATACCGTCTC
Source organism: Candolleomyces aberdarensis (assembly GCA_004126415.1). Lineage (NCBI taxonomy): Eukaryota > Fungi > Basidiomycota > Agaricomycetes > Agaricales > Psathyrellaceae > Candolleomyces > Candolleomyces aberdarensis. The sequence continues at coordinate 9,645 of SDEE01000283.1, forward strand.
GCGATGTGCCATCGCTCCTTCAAGGTCGTCGCCGTTGATTTGCAGAGCCTGCGCTTGATATCAAAGGCGAGAGCATCCTGCTCTGTGAAATGCAATATCAAGGCAAGCATCAGTAGGACATCCTCTTGGCTGTGCTAGCCACGGAGAGGGTGGAAGGCTTCCAAACGCACCTGGGTGATGCGTCTCCAAGAGGGATGACTGGAACCGGTTTTCGGTCCTCATCTTCCTCCACCAAGCACTACTAGTTCTTACTTTCGAAGGATAGAGAGGGATTTTTCCGAACACAATTTCTTTAGGTTCTGCGGTCAATGCGAGTTCCCTGATTGGTGTGGACGGGCGAGAAGATCTATCGATTCGAGGTGTGAGCAGTCCTGCAGTATAGATTCAGAAAGGGCTCAAGTAGGAGTTTCATCTCCGCCATCCTGAAGAGACCACTGTCCAGTGCAGCGTCTTCCTGTTTTTGCAACCCCCTTCAAAGTTGGTCGCATTACAAATGATATCTGTGGATCTGGCCTATCATGATCGTTTGCTTCCTTGTCTTCGAAGAAGGTCACTTATCGGAAGGATGAGATGGCCTGTTGAGGAAAGCGTATCAGGTTACTTCAATTCGAGAAATAGCTTCACCTTGGAGTATCAACACATCTTCCGAGTAAGAAATCTCTTCCGGCGTACTAGATACCCGATTCTCCAACTGCCTGATCATAATAGTGGCAACATCCGTGAATTCGTCGTAACTCCTAAGGCTACAATCGATCAAAGTCGTTGGAGAAGAAAGTCAATACATATATCATGCCAATGAGCGTCTGCTACTACAGCGTTACTTAGTACAACAATTAGAAATTTAGTTATCAAGCACAAAGTCCTATCAAAGTCGACACCCAACGCAAGCATGAAACGAGAATGAAAAGGACAGGAAAGAGAGAGATAGACGTAAAGAAATAGGACGGGAGGTACAAAGTCTGTACGATATGAGAGGCCCCATGCCATCGTCCATGGGGACCGGTCAAAAAGGAAAAATTGTCAAAAACACAAAAGATCGGTATCGAGAGTCATGAACGGTCATAACGGGCGTTGAACGCATCAACTTGACTTCTAGCGGTATGGCAGTAATACCCAACCAAAACCGCTTACTCTCCAGCGAACAGACGGATGATCATATACGCTGTCGAGCCAACAAATCGAATGACTAAAAGAAAGAGTGTTAGGTGATCAAGGAGAAAGGGAGGAGGAAAGCGATTTTCAACGTACAGGCAAGACCAGCAACTGAGAAAAGAAGGAAGGACATGTACCCGGCGACAGCCTTGTCCGCATTCCCGCTTGAGTTCGTCGAAGTGATGGCAGCAGCCAGCAAACCCTATAGCGCAACGATAAATCCTTCAGTATCACAGTTCAACACTTCTTGAAAGCAGAACAACTCACATTGGTCAAAGTCCAAGACAGCAACACGCTAAAGGCAGGGTCAACACCATCAGCAAAACTGACCAATAAGTACAAGAAGAAGAAAAACGAACTTGGTCCTAAAATTCCTATAATAATCCTCCTGCTGGGTGCTCGGATCCACCTTCGCTTCAACCTTGGGCGGCTTGGTATTCAAAACGTGGATAGCATCTTCGTATAACGAGTTGATATCCTTCTCGCTGTCCGGCACTTCAACCTCGACTTCGTTCTTCCCGCCGCTCGTTGCGACAGTACCCAGACTCGAGGCGGGTTTGTTGTCTCCCTTGGTACCCCACGATACGTCGTGCACGTTCGAAAACTAGAATGGAGAGGAAAAGATAAAAAGGATGAACGTGTATCAGCTAGGGATGCTCGACGTAAATGACAGAGAAACCGTACAGCGTAGACGTTAAGAACAGCGATATACGAAGGTGCCATGAGCAGGTATTGTATAAAGGATGTGATCATATGCCAGGGCTCGAACTACCAGAGCATCCCGTCAGTAACCATCAGACCTCGGGCCAACGGAAAACACGTACGAAAATTAATGAAGCCAAGATATACAATCCAAGCGTAGCCAGCAAAGATAGCACGATATTCCGGAAGATACTGTTGGTAAAGATACTCCCAAGCGTGATCTTATCTGCTGCTGCGATGTTCTGGATACCCTTGACAGCCAAGAAGAACGCGGCGAACTAGCGGGGGTATCATTCAGTCGTCGCGGGGAGGAAGGAAGCTGAAAAGAAAACATACAGTCATATACACCGTAATGAGTGCAAACCCAATCATCGCAGTCGTGTAGAACCACTTCGCTCCCTGAGGTCGATTGCCCAAAGACAAAATGAAACACATAAGGAGCAAGCCGACGTAGACGTAGTTGATGATAATGTTGAAGATATTTATACCCTTCAGCCCGAACGTTTCATCTTCCATAGCCTTGCAAAGAATAGCGAAGGCAATGTAATAATTGGCCTAATAACGCGTGAGCGGATCCTTCAAGAACGACAAACCCTGGAAAGCTCACCAAAGAGAACCAAGCAAAGATCAAGTTGAAGACCTGGTAGAACATCTCCACGTGGATCCAGAACTTGCGCATGAAGGAATGAGACGACCGGTATAGATAGTGGAAGTGGACGACGGAGTGCACAGCTGCGAAGAACGAGCCGTTCAGCCATCGACGTCGCTGAGAGATCAGCTCAGGAACCTGGTCCGGCACATCCGTGACGGCGTACGCGGACTTGACGTAGTGCAGGGTCCATGAACCTCCACGTTTCGAGACGAGCTCCCAGCACAGGATCTAAAGCGCGGTAAGACTTCGATCAGCGAAGAGGGCAACCCGATATACTTACACGATCCTCAGCCAGATACATGTTGGCTGTAAAGATGTCAGCGCCAGCGCCGTGCTGTCAAGCAGACCGATCAGCAAAGGACCTTGGAGGTGAAGGCAGGCAACTCACCATCGTCTCACCAAGGAAGTACTTTTGTAGAGGACCATCACCAGTCTTGGGATCATTTTGGAGAGCAATGTAACGGTAGGCACTAAAAGCACCGGGAAGCACAGTAATGTATCCGAACACCGACTCCAAAGGCTTATCCAGAATGTTGGACATCTTGTACTCGAAATTCTGTGCAGCGACCAACGGGTTGATGAGGTTCTGCCCGTACTTGCCCTTGAGAGCGACGATCTCTCCGCAAGCACCCCCAACGTTCGAGTTGATATCGAAGGCTTTCCACAAGTGGTAGATGGAGGTGGGTCCGGGCATGGTACCAACATCGAGCAGGATGCAGACATTGGGTTCAAGGATGGGGCCGAATGCGTTGAAGAACCACCGATGAGAGTTGATTTTCTTCTGATTCTTCTCTTTCAAGCAGAAGATGATCTGGACTGGCACGAAACCCTTCTCGACGCCCTCAATCTTGAGCGAGGGATTCACGGAAACTGCGATGACGGTTAGCAAAGAAACTTCTAGGAAAGATCGACAACGTACTCTGCGTTGTGTACTCGTAGATATGAGCCGTCACGTCCTTCGCCCCAACCTTCGTCTTGGCAACGCCCTCCTGGTATGCACCCATGGCAGCGATAACGCTGAGAGTCCGCGAGTTGATCTTGGCTCGACCATCGCTAACAATGCACACCACCACCTTCTGCCAACCCTCTTTTCCCCAAGTCTTACTCCTATCGCGCTTCGTGAGATGTACGATATTCTTCATCACACCGTGCATCGTTCGACAGAACAGTTCCTCGTCTTCATTGTACATCGTCATGACGATAAATAGCTCCGTCTTGCGTGGAGGGTCGTAGGTCACTTGGCGCAGGGTGAAGCCAGAGTCTTTGAAGTCGTTCGGATCGCAGGTCGCCGCAGAGTACCGCATGTGTGTGAATTCGCGGTCGTCGCGACGCGGGCACATGTCCAGTAGTTTCTGCGGGACTTTACTGTCGAGCACAAAGTTTCCGTGAAAGAGTCTGGCGGAGGGGAGATCAGCAACGTTCACCGGGAGAGAGGGCAGCTCTGAGAATCAAAACAAGGAAGATCTATCCATTCTGCTAGACAGCATGCGACGAATTTGGCACATGCGTCGAGGAATAGCAAAGCAAGAATTTGCTCTGCCATGCCGTCGCCATTCTCCCCTACTCCAGGGTTACTGACAATAATCGGAAGCCCGAACCACGCCCTAACAGCTCCAAGCTCCGCAGACCCCACGGGTTCAGGCGATGCACCCTAGGGGTACGGTCACAGCTTCAGAAAGTTGAGCCATGCCTCGACTGCGAAATTCCGGCTGCGGATCCTTAAACCGAGAAGAACAGCACTCACACTACTTTCTTCACGGTTTTGTATCGCCGTGGAACACGCTGCGGAATGCGTCCGTATCGAATATTGACATCGGATCCGTCTGGCGCAACGGACCCTGGTCGACTCCCATCGTCGTAWCCCCCTGGCATCGGCCGTGGTATCAAGGTGGTGGATGAAGACGGGTCGCGTCTCAGCAGTGGTATATCGCCCGTATCCATGTCGTCTGGATTATCGTCGTCGTGGCCATCGTAAGCTGAGGTTCTATGGTATCCGGTAGGCTGTGGTGGGACACCAAATTGGATATGTCCGCCCAAGGGGGGTGGCGGGGGTGGTGTATGGGTGATAATGGGCGGCGAGCCTGGGTGCAATGGGGGTGGTGTTGGAACTACCATGGGCGAGAAACCTCCCTGATTCTGGTAGAAATTTGGGGGCGGTGGGGGCGGTGGAGATGGATGATACTGGTGGGGTGGTTGTTGCGGGTTGAATGGGTCCGCGTACTGCGAGTCGTACGGGTTTGGCTGGGCATCGTAGGGGTCATACGGGTTCATCGTCGACGATGGCGGGTAGGGTGCGCCTCCATAGCCGTCCTGATAGTGCCGTCGCTGCCCCTCATCGGCCTAAAAGTTGGAGTCAATCGCAGAATTCGAGAGAATGGCGACACGCGTACCTCTGGGTATCTCGACATGGCTGGTTGGTCTAAAGGCTCTCGATGGCCTGCTTATTGCCTTTTGAGCCTGTCGTCGTCGAGGCTGTTCGCTGCGGTGCCTGAGCTGCGCCTGCTCGCAGGCAACCGCTTAGTTTGGTATGATATTACGTAATCATGTTATTTGTGCCGTTCGAACGCCAGCCAGCGCCTTGTCCTCCATCATCTTGAATGTTCAGAGTGCGGCTTGCTATGCTTCTGTTCGTATACCATTTCTCGAATTAGACGATCTCTACCACTCTCCAACATCTACAATCTTGTCAGAGAACCTCATCTGGTTTGGACCTGGCTGTCTTCTTGCTTTTGCTCCTTCCGGTCTTGCTTAGGAGACATAGAGAGGGATAGCGGAGGTCTCATGGCTGCACAAGACTTCGGCGCGTTTGTTTTTGAATTGTGGCGCCCTCCTCTCTCGGCTCTGACCACACTTATTGTGTTGGGTACCGAGGATCCCGGAACTTCTGAATAATCCATGGCCAATTATAATTCTGTCGTCGGATACTCGATACGAGCGATGCGCTAATCTCTTCTTGTGCAGCGGTTGTAGGTATCCGGTGGACCATTTTCGTGACCCGCGATAGCATAACAATATCGATGACACATCTAACTCTGATACCAATCTTAATTGGATTTTAACCAGAAAATCAAGTCCCAGGCCGTTCCTACACACATATTCCGAAACTCTCCTATATCTCCTTGGGCACGGATAACCTGTCGACGGATTTTGGAACGTCGGACCAAATGGACTTGACCTTTTGATGTTCCCATGCGTCAACGTTTCAACGGTGATGGTGTCAAACCTGGAAAGTTGGAGCAGCCGGCTTGGCTCAATCTCCCAACCTTAAGTATATCACACTCATTCGTCTCCGCTACGCACGTATAATGACCTCGCCTGTTCCGAGTAAAAGCCGATCTGAACGATGGAATGGTGCCGTACCCGTTATATAAAGACGCGGGTGTCTGCTCAAAACCCCTCCGCTCATTCCACGCCAGGCTGAGGTCGAAACCTCGTGTACTTGATAGGTGAAGTCCTTTCTGGCTCTCCTTTCTAGAAGTCCACCTCCTGACAAGCTTCTGCACAGCACATTGCGCCTTTTCATCGAGACAACTCGTCATGGCCCGAACGCAAGTGGACAGTGATCAAGTGAAGAGAGAGCCTATATGCATTATCGGAGCAGGACCAGCTGGCCTGATTACTGCCCATGTCCTCCTCGACGACGGCTTTCAGAATGTTCAGGTCCTGACTCAGGACTCGTCTGTCGGGGGTGTGTGGGCGAAAGGAAGGATATATCCAGGCATGCACATCAACAAGTGGGTCCTCGTTCCCGTTATCAAGAACATGCCAACTAATTTGAGAACGTACTCAGTGTGCATGGTCAATTCAGATTCTCGTCACTTGCGATGCCGCCTCCTTCCAACGCCGCAGCCACCGGGGGACGGCTCAGTGGCGGAGACCTTTCTCGGTACATGGAAGAATTCTACGAGAAATGTTTGCTACAGCAGGACCATAAAGATAGCCCACGTCAAAATGTCGTTCGATTCAACACCGAGGTCGTACGAATTCGACGTAGCCCTAACGAGAAAGGGTGGTCCATTCTCGTCAAGGACACCATCTCTAACGAAACTGAAACTCTACACTTTCCACGGATAGTACTCTGCACCGGGGTGGGTGGTATTCATTGCCAATCCTAGCACCTTCTTGCTAATTGTTCCCCCCAAAAATTTCACTGCCACCCGCTCTCTTTCGGACTTTGCTTGGCCTCTGCTCGGTGTCTGTTATGTTCGTTGACAATGACATCGGCTCCCTTTCAACGTCGATGTCGAAACTCACTCTGGGCTGTGACTACGATCTTTCTATCCAATCAGGGATGCAACGCCCCAAAGTTTCCAGAAGGCCTGGACCCAGACAGTGCTGCGACAGCTGGGTTTCATGGYCCCGTTGTGCACTCAAGCCAAGCCTGGGCCAACATGGACTCGATTATCGCCAGTGCTCGAACCTCCCCTGATGATAACGACCATTCGGCTTCGGAAGCACCCGGACAGAAAGCTGGTACATCGATATCGTCAACTACTCAGTCGAGCACTCTGAAACGTAATGACTCAACCTCCAAAGACGCGAGCCCAAAGGCGAAATCACCAAGAACCGTTGTGGTGGTCGGTGGAGGGAAGTCGGCTCAAGAGTAAGATATTTCTGTTTACTATAAAGCGGTGCCAACCCTGCGCTAAAAGATCATCGGACACTTACCTCGTTATCATCATAGTATTTCGACCTATCTTGCGACTCAGAACGTCGATGTCACTGTCGTCTGCAACGAGCTGGATCTGTTCCTCGCGTCGCCGAAGCCGCTGCCGGTTGCCATTCGCCAGAGTCGGTGAGTGAACGAAAATACTGATCATCGGCTCAGTCTAATCCCCCTCTAGCTTCCTGAGCGTATTTTGGCCAACTATTGATCTGAAAACGCGACTAGAGTGAGTAATTCCGACCTTCGCGCACGGGTCTTATTCAGTCTTAACGCGTCTTCGGCTGGAAGAAAGTTTCTGCACCGTACTTGGCTTGGAAGCAGGATTGTAAGATGGTTCTGGTCCAATGTAGAAGCGCGATCTGTGAGTTCCACCATTGCCCCTTCAATTTCTGATAATTGTTGATGTATAACCCAATCCAGTTTAAGACTTATTCTATCCCGGAAGACTCACCTTTACGAAACACAGCTTCATTATTCTGGGACACGCGAACAGGAGACGACGGAATACGAAGAAACGACAGCTTCCCGGGCCTGGCTAACGAAGGAAAGATTCGGATTATCTCGCCAGCATACTTTACTGCGTTTGACGGGGACTCCGTAACGCTGAGCACAGGGGAGAGTATTGAAGCCGCTTCAGTGATCGCATCGACTGGGTTTACGTCGTCTTGGGACGGTGTCTTCGAGGGTAAGTCTATTTCCGCTTTTTCTTAGCTCTAATTAGCAGACAATCAACTATATACAGAGAAGGATGCTTTGGACATTGGTCTTACCCAGGTCATTAGTCCTGAATCTCTGGAACAATATACCTGGGATTACAGGTCACTATCTGACCCTCCGAAACCAGGCCCTTCGAAATCAAATTCCGGTGGGCGTCTGATAGCATCCGGACTTTACAAAGGCCTCGTCCCAGCAAAACGTATCGCCATGAGAGATTTCGTTGTGAACGGAGCCATTGTGAGCATCGTTTACTTTTTCCGTCTTACAAGCTCCTGACCCGCATTTTCAGTACAGCGTGAACTCGGGCTATGTTTTCGAAGTCTGCGCTCACTGGATCTCAGCATACCTCCTCGGCGAGAAGATGACACTTCCTTCCTCGTCGGAAGATGCTGTTGAACATACTGTTCGGCAACTCGCTTGGATGAAAAGACGATATCCGCGATCCTCGACTTGGATAAATCCGAGCCACGCTAGTGCCATTACCTCTTTTTCGTTAGTCACCTTATCGCTCTCTCCCTCCATTTTACGTATTGACGAGCCTTTCGCGGTGAAGGTGGCCTCAGGGAACAGACGACCTTCTGGAAGACATGCACCTTCCTAGCATGCGAAGTGGAGGCAATTGGTTCACATGGCTGTTCCAACCTATCAGTAGCGACGAACTACGAACGTTAGGTGAAGAAAGGCGAAGGAAAAGAGAGAGAGAAAGTTGAAATTGTATGACTTTCTATGCCCCTCTTTAATGGGTGTAAAAGGAGGGTAGCACTCAAGGTTCAATCGTTATATGATGTCGCCTGGCAGAAACAGAGACTACACCACCAATGCAAACGAATGCTTCCAGGAGCTCCAGCGCAGGTGTGATAATGACCTCTTTGAAATATGTCAATTAGACGTTGCCAAACTACCAAAATGATGTGGTGGCTGGAAAGCGATGATCAGAGAATCATGAATTATCTCTACTTGACGCTGAGATCCGAGTCCTGGAGTGATAAACCCGAGCGCATCGAAATGATGCCCGATGCGCGTTACTAAAAGGCTCTCCCCCATTGCCTCAGTTATTCACTTCCTCTACAGTCTCGTGAGGCATAACTTCTGTGCTGAACCTCTTATTTACTCGCGGATCAAAGGTTCCTTTTGCCACGGTTGAAAGCAGGCTTCAAGGTTCGTTCAAACTTGAGTTGAACTCTACACTCCTGCTGACTTCCTCCCTAAACTCCCCATCTCACAGACACCTCCCGCCATTCCTGGTTGAACTCTCTGGTACTAGCATCTCCTTTCTCCTTTTTGGATTCTCCTGATAGCTGTCAACAGATCATGTCTGAGCTTTGGTTTACGGTGGTTAGCCCTTCACTACTACAACCATTGACTCCTAGGTGCTGCTGTCATAGGAGGCTGGTGCGCAGCCTCCACAAAAAGTGGTAATTGAAAGGTCCGGCAAGACCGATACAAGTGAGCTCTACCTTCATTATCATTGATCTTGTAGGCACTAACATTATTCACCCTGTCATCATTGACCCTTTTCAGGAACCTTCAGAATCCCAGTGGCATTCAGGGTGAGTAGAATTGACTAAGCTTGGAGATAGCCATATTATAATGCTCACAATCCAGCCTGTGCCATTGTTCCCAGCAGCCAAACTCGTTTCCGATCCTTCACTTCCAGCTTTTGTTGTCGTGCAGGCTGTCATTCCCCATCTTGACGCTGTTCTCGGATTCCTTTGTATTGATATATTTAAAATGAATTCTTGCTCTCGTCGCTATGATCCCCAGTGAATACCAATAATTTACACTAATCGAAAGTAAGGAATACAAAGGTTGACAGTGCTGCTATTGCACTCACAGAGTCTTAATTATGCACGGCAGAAAATCTCCCAATAACAGGCCTGTACCACGTCAAATCTATGAACCACATCAAAAAACGCTAGATTGATTATGGTAATGTTGCAGAATCGAGACTTTGGCGGCCGCGCAGCCATGGAATGCGGCGGTCCTTCCTACGGTCACGCCAAAGTATTTCTTTGATACTGCGCTGCCCTGGTGGTGTAGCTCATCCTGAACGCTCCAGTAGGCCCTATCCTTCTTTGGGGCATATTATATGTAGAATATGGTATTGAAATGAGTGTGAGGTGCAAGAGAAGCAAAAAAAGGAAAAGAGGAATGGTGAAAAGCACGTACTGTACCACTCATTTAGAGTGCTTAGTCATGACCACAGAGCTAGATTTCCAGCGCGCGCTGGAAATCTGGGTTGCCGAACAGACCCTAATAATGCATCTTATCACTTTTATAATCCTTCAGAGATGGGGAGTATGCTCTTTGAGGGTCTCATGCAAACCGCGGTTTCGCTCCATTCCTTGCTTTCTCACTCGAATCCACAGAATACTTCTGAGGTCCAGCTCGACGGGTATGCTGGTTTCCGTTTTACTATCTCACGGGCGGTGGTTGATATCACATCTGAAGCCTCGGACCATGAAAGAACTCCTATGTATCACCAAGCAGAGATGACAAGCTTGCAAGGATTTCCGAGTCACTTGTGTGAAGTGGCCGATGCACTGCACAGCAAGTACCGAGGCATTTTTGACTGGAACGACGGAAAACAGCGGCCGGAGTGATGCATTGATGGATGCAGATGCCGGAAGCACCGTCTTGGCATGCAACGACCCCCCGTAGTACCCGAGTCAAAAATGCCTCGGAATTTAGCACATATGGCAGATGTTCACGAAGATAAGCAATGCCGGCCAGGTTTGAGAGGTATCTATCTACGGATCGATCCGCAGCGAGGAGGAACGAGGCGCCCAGAACTGTGGTAAATGGATTGAGGGGAACGACGGCTTGTACTTATATAAGAATGTTCGTGATAAGATCATCAAAACCAACCTGCTTCCGATTCCATACCTAGCTACCCCTCGAAGCCCGCAGACTATAGGACAGGACAGATACCTCGCTCACAGAGGCAGAGTCGAGTAAGTATCCTAACACCTGTCATCATCCCACAGTAGCCTCTGATTAATGTCGTAGTTTTGGTAACCATGAGCGACGCGTCCGCCCCAGTCTCTCCTTCGATCCCTACAGCTCCCTCCCAGAGCGACCCTGTTCCTGATCTGGGTTTCGACTATGTCGATGAGGGGTGAGTTTCCAAAGGTCTCTTTGTAGCCTTTGATAGCTGTACTGACCACGACGACCGTCAATTTAGAACCGAGTGGAGCGACAAGCCACCCACAGACCGAGAGTAAGTCTATCTGGGATAACTCTACACTGCGATGTGTTTCTTACCTGCCTTTTGCAGCGGTCGAGGAGAGACCGACAAGAAGATTAAAGTGGCGGTTAAAGGAGGGAAGCCAGTCAAATAATGAGAATGAAGTTGGCCATGTCCTTGTTGGACAACGCGCGAATATTATTCGAGCATCGTCACATTCATGCGCATGCTTTTTTGTATTATAGCTACGATTAACAATTCCCTAAAGTTTCGTAAACCAAGGATTGGCTCTCTCAAAATTCGTATTATGACTCGTGGAATCCGGCGCACTCTTGCGATTGACTCACTATTCGCATGTCTATCAAGTACGTTACTGCTTGCCGCGATTAGGGGCCTCTTGATTCTGGCGCGGCAGGAAATCGAAAGCAGCGGCGTCCCATACACGCTTCGTGTTGCACAGCGCTTATCCTCGTCTTCTCTCCACTTCTCCCCTTCCCACATTCTACCCCCATTCAATTTCACCGCAACACCTCTTGAATGGCGGAGGAACCCTTTCAGTTTGAGAGCTTCTCCGGCGCTCGTAGTGTTCAACTGGGATAACAAACCGTTTACCTCATCGGTGGGAATCAGTACCTTTCGAATGGGGGAAGAAGTCAGTAGTTCTTTGGGAACGTGTCGATGGCGACTAAACCTTGCCTCTTCAGACCTCATTCTCCGGCTTAATCCAATTGTCGATGCCTCTCACACTCGAGATCGAAGAGCATCTCCCCCCGGCTCGGTCTGCTTTCCCGGAACGAGGAAGGATGTGATCAAGAGAATAACATCTTGGGCCGATCTCGAAATTGTGCTCAGCGAAACGCCGGCTGTCCACATCTACTGGTTTCACGGGTATGCAGGAAGGGCAAATCTGCCATCTCGCTGGAGATCGCCAAGATATATGCTGGCTCCGGGCGCTTGCTTGCAAGCTACTTCTTCCGCAATGCAGGAGACAGGAGCCGAACGAACAGATTTTCACGTCCTGCTGAACCTCCAAGCGATTTTCCATGTTCCCGAAACCGACGAGCAGGGGATAGTGACGCTATGTCATACTTCCCTTCGTGACTTCCTCACCACTGAAAGTCGATCGGGATGCTTCTTTGTGCCACCCTTATTCCAACTCCATCTGTCATACTATTACTTTTCTTTCAGCTTCCAAACGGGTGATAGGCCTACTCTGCCTACTACTGGCAATATCAATGGCTAGCATTCTCCGAATCAGAAGCCTGCGACTTCAGCAATGAGATCGAGCGGTTCAAGACTCAGGCTTGTCAATCTCCGCATGCCAATAGACTGTCTTACCACGCTTTCTTGTGTAGTCTGTTCTTCTTCTCCCTCATTCTGTCCAACTCCCGAATCTCGGTTGGTTTACCGTACCTCCTCGTCGAGTCTATCGAACAACTCGCGCTGGCGGCGGAATGTCCCGGCCCCCACACTAGACTCTGGCTGGAACCCGCGTTTCTAGGTCCCCCCGACGTCCTTCTTGCCACAAGGGAAATAGAGTTAACTGTCAGAAGGCATCTGATACATACGGCTCAGCGAGGACCTGTATTTTGAACTCCGAAGAGGTCTACTGGACCGTACCAAGGATAAAGAAGCCATTGTTCGCTCCAATGCCGCGAAATGCCTGGCTGTACTGTGCCCAACACCTGAAAACGCGGGAGGGAGAATCGACAGTACAAGAAACGTTGCTGGAGATGCTTTCGACACACTCCTTTCCGTGAGTGACTTTGAGGTTCGCTTCTCAGTTGTCTTATGTATATGTCCCTTGCAGCGAGGTTTGAAAATTAATTGTGGCTAACATCGCCTCCAACGATACGACAATTATATCACTCACTCACATAGTGAAACGAACCCGCGACGCGGACCCCAGCGTGCATCTCATCACTTTTATGATTCTTTAGAAATGGGGAGGATGCCTCCCAACTCCACTCCAGCCCCACGGTATCACTAAGACGGCGATAGTTCATATCACATCTCCAGTGTTGGCCGGGGCTCGAGAAGTAACAATCTACGGATCGATCCGCAGCGAGGAGGAACGAGGCGCCCAGAACTGTGGTAACTGAGTTGAAGGAACGACGGTCTGTACGTATATAAGAATGTTCGTGACAAGGTCACAAAACCAACCTGCCCCCGATCCCATACCCAGCTGCCCCTCGAAGCCCGCAGACTATAGATATCTCACTCGCAGAGACAGCGTCAAGCGAGTACTCCACCACCTGCCATCATCCTACAGTAACCTCTGGTTACAGTCGTAGATTTGGTAGCCATGAGCGACACGTCCGCCCCAGTCTCTCCTTCGAGCCCTACAGCTCCCTCTCAGAACGACCCTATTCCTGATTTGGGTTTCGACTATGCTGATGAGGGGTAAGTTTCTCATCCCCAAGGTCTTTGTAGCCTTTGATATAATAGTACTGACCACGACGACCGTTATTTCAGAACCAAGTGGGGCGACGGGCCACCCACAGACCGAGAGTAAGTCTATCTGGTATAACTCTATACTGCGATGTGTTTCTTAGTTGCCTTTTGCAGCGGTCGGGGAAAGGGCGATAAGAACATTAAAGTGGCGGTTAAAGGGGACCCACCCAAAAAATGAGAATGAAGTTGGTCATGTCCTCGTTGGATAACGCGCGGGTATTATTCGAGCATCGTCAGAGTCATGCGCATGCTTTTTGTATTATAGCTGAGATTCACAATTCCATAAAGTTTCGTAAACCAAGGATTGGATTGGCTCTCTTAATTCGTACTATAATCCGGCGCACTCTCGCGATCGACTCACTATTCGCATGTCGATCAAGTACGTTGCTGCTTGCTGCGATTAGGGCTTCCTCTTGATTCCGGCGTGGCGGGAAATCGAAAGCAGCGGCCAATCACAGATGTTGCTTCAAAAGCTGTGCTCGTTTGCCAATGCTGGTGAGGGTTTGTTTGTCGGTCGCTTTGAGGAAAAATGAAGGTAAATGTTGGGAAATCGCGAAATATATTCATTTTGCGTTTCCTTGGGTACAGAAAAATTAAGAGAAGCTCTTCCAGTGTCCCAATGCCTGTGAAGCAACGAATCCCCCACTTTTCCTCCCAAAAACTGAGCTAGAGGACTAAGACCCTTATCATTGAAACACGGTGCACGTGACGTTTTGGCGACCGTAGCCGCCCAATTTAGCAGGGCGTGTTTTGACTTTCTTTCTTTCATTTCCTCCTTTCTCTTCCTCTCCATCGCCATCCCACGTCTGGCTCTCGAGTCATTCGTCTTCAGAGGCTGCAAGCCGAATGCCAGCGATGACCAAGGACCCCTACCTGGACCAAATTCCGGGCTATGTCGCAGCCGTCTTCCACCAAGCCCAACTTCCTCCGGTCAACTATCGCAAGAACTGCGTCAACCTGCACAAGATCCAGGACAGGGCCAAAGACATCACACTTTCGGCTGGGAGGGGCCGGATTAAGATTATTGGGGAGGCGGCATTCCAGAATGCGTTCTTGACGTGTCTGTACAGGGTCTTGCCCACTCGCAAGGGCGACCCTTGTGGCGATCACGTCGCACGCTTCATTGGAGCGTACATGAAATTTGCAAACGAAAGGGGTGCGCAAACATTAGCCATTTGTGTATTCTTGGTTTTGTCATACTGACGGTAGATACTTGCTCAGCTCACGAAGAACATGTTGCAGGCATCGACGCGGGGGATATCTCCCCGGAGGAAGACGAGGACACTTGGGGCACCCGGTTTACTGCCAAAGTCGTCAAAACTATCGTTCAAGGCTTCGGTGCCAAGGACAAAGCTGTCAGATTCAGGTGTATCCAGATCTTCGAGAGTATCATTCCGTATCTGGGCCCGATTGAGTGAGNNNTNCTTTCCTCAATGTCACAGGAGGCATCTKATACATATGGCTCAGCGAGGACCTGTATTTTGARCTCCGAAGAGGTCTGTTGGATCGTACCAAGGATAAAGAAACCATTGTTCGCTCCAATGCCGCGAAATGTTTGGCTGTACTRTGCCCTCATGAAACACCTGAAGACGCGAGGGAGGGCGAAGCGACGGTACAAGAAACGTTGCTGGAGATGCTCTCGACAGACTCCTCTGCGTGAGTGATTTCGAGGTTCATTTCTCAGTGGTCTCATGTATAYGTCCYTTGCAGCGAGGTTCGAAAACTCATTGTGGCTAATATCGCCCTCAACGATACGACARTACCTCACATAGTGAAACGAACCCGCGACGCGGACTCCAGCGTCCGAAAGCTTGTMTACAAGGACGTCTTGAAGAAGGGTATTTACAACACCAACGAAGACGAGGAAAGCCGACGCGGCCGATGTCACCCTGCCCGCCTATCGCTTGAGGACCTGACAACCATAATCAAGAACGGGCTGAGGGACAGAGACYTGTCTGTGCGCRRYRCTGCGGCTTTGTTGATCGACGAATGGGTGAAGGCCTTTGAGTCTGAATGCATCAAGCCTGAACCGGACATGGAAGAACGCTTAGAGGCTGGGGTCATCTCTCTCTTGGAGTTGTTCAACATCGTCAAGCGTGCTCCTGAGGATTTAGTTGTCGTTGAGGATTTACTACGGAGCATCTTCACTTCGAGGAAAGGGTTGTTCGACCAKATCGAGTTYCAAGGTACGGTCTAGACTTTCGMGTAATGGGAAGGGCAYCGCTGAYSCTKTTWATMACYAGACRACTACTGGAGGGAACTGGGGCCTGAGAACGCCATCCTSCCYCGCGTTTTCATCCAGCACTGYCGCTCGGAYACGGGCGARCACAACAAGGATAGGCTGGCAAACATYCTTGAGAACAACCTGCCTGTCGTGAGCGTCATCGCGCAATGCGTGGAATCGCTCTACGATGGYTTGTTGAAGGCGTATGAGAAGGAAGTCGTTGGCGACTTTTCTGGCAGGTCGGCAAAGAGGGAGTTCATCCTCCGGGAACTGCTCCTRCTCGCGCCTTTGTTGGATTCTAGTGATCAGTTTGGGTGGCAGCAGATGGATCCKYTAATCAGTGAGTGTATCGTSTCSTCTCCRRTCATGCTGTTGTTCTGAGTATTTCGCRCTAGAAAGACTGCTTGARGAAGATCAGCTTCCGTTGGCACTCGTACCGCCTTGCCTTGACATTCTTCGCAAGTTGGCTCCGAATGAGTACCAATTCGTTAAGACGGTCGTTGAGATCGTCAAGARKATWCATGAAGGGATTGGGGACGAAGCATATTACGTGCGTYGAGTTCCGCTTATTCGGTCATTGTTGGGGGTGTTGAYGGTCGCTTTTCANTGTAGGACRCCAAAGTCCGGCAGRGTCTGTCCGAAGAAGAGCAAGCTCAGTATGACGAACTTGATATMCGGCAGTTGAACATTTGCATACAGATGCTGAAGCGAACCCATTCAGTGCGGATTYCCSTTCCCATTACAGCTAATCGCAGACTGATTGTTGCTANTTTGACCTCTTACAGACCGGCAAGCACCAGGACATTGAGCATGTATTCGATGAAATTGTCGTGCCCGGCCTCAAACGGGAAGACAATCATAGGATCCTGGAAGCTGCTATGACGTGTTTAGGCCTATGTTCTCTCGTTAGGAAGGTGTGCTCCCCCTAGGCCCCCTTTTCTTATGTTCAGGAACGCTCATCAAGCGTCTCGTGTTTCACAGAATGGCGTTCCGAGAGTCCTGCTAGAATGTTTGAAACAGATATGCTGCCCACCGGTAGTCACCACAGTCGAGATCACCATCATCATGTTCCAGACTGTGTTTGACCTCTTGTTGAATTATGGGAATGCGATTTATGCGCTTGCGCCGAATGAGCCAGCTTTCGCAGATTTCACGGTAAGTCCTTCCCCGCTCTTCTCTCGCCAGCCTATATCCCCTGGCTTTGATTGTTGAGTACCGCTTGCTAATCGTKTGTGTGTTTTTTTTTGTTTTGCTTCGGTTGCCTAGCAAGAGAAAGTCCACCAAGTTTTACTTGAACAGCTAGGGCAGCTGRGTAACCTGGAGGTCCTCGCTGTCGTGTGCGAAGGACTGGTGAAGATGATTTTGAGTGGGGACATGACGGATCCCGTGGTACGTACCCATAGCTTCCTTCAGTTCAATGCGCGTGGTGGTATTAGTAGTAGGGGTGCTRACCTCTAAATGCAATGCACGCAGGCTATAATCAATCTCCTACAGCGCTGGACAGATCCTTCGATTCGGGAGTGTCAGCCTATTATGCAGTGCCTTAGTTATTTCTTCCAGCGGTATAGCCATTCGTCGGCGAAGAATCAACAGACGATGCAGAAGGTGCGTGTCGATTTCACCTGTCAATTAAAAATATCTTTGTGCTTGAAAAGGCTGACGCTTTCTCTTAATAGATCTTCATGGACGTGTTCAAAAGCGTGGCAAAAGACCGTCAGGGACTCGGCGAAGATGAAGAGATGATCTCGTCTGCGACGTTGTGTGGGTTCTTTGAGCATTGGACTCACCCTTTGGWGCTYSAAGATGTTTTGAAGTGAGTAGTTTTKGCGGGATTAGTACTTGWCCCCTTGGTGTTGAGTGATGGTATTGACCCAAACGATCTGCGTTTYTACAGRTCGAAACTCGAGACGGCCGAGTATTTCGTACAGTTGGATATGGCGGCTGAGATTCTGAAGGAGTTGTTYGAGAAGACGCATAAATTCCAGAGTACGTTTTTCTGCTTTCTCTRTCTCTTCGARTTCTCCGAYGTGYATRTRCSSTTCGYTGACGCTTGTTCACTTCCCCTAGAGGAAGACAAGAAGGCGCTGTTCCAGCTCTTGCCCAARCTGTATATGCCTGAACCAGACGACCATACGGACGGGYTGAAGGTYGTYCCCATCAAACTTCTCATCGARARCYTGCGGAAAGTGAGYTTCAACTCTATTCCTTTTCACTCCTATTTCTTCATGTTCCTGACCTGACCYRAACACCCTTTTGACAGTACAAATCCCCTGACGGTCCATCGAATACGGCTCTCACGAGATTCGAGAACGCTCTCAAAAAGCAGTACGAGGCGCAGCTGGAAGGGTTCAGCGAGGAAGAGTATAGGGATCACGAGGGGTACATTGACCTCTGTGCGTTCCTGGATGAACTTATTCCTCTYGATGAAGATGAGGAGGGAGAYTCGAAAAYGGGTATTGTGCCTCCAGAGGAGGCGAGGAAACGTGGGCAAAAGAGGTRCGTAYGGAAYTCGCTCATCCCGTGCCCCAGGCTGAYCTTTGGTTCYTCAGACGTTCGAGGAGTGCACGGAGTGGTGCAGGGACGACGGATGTGGACGAGGTGGAGTCGCCTGCACCACCGGAGAGCAGCGTTCGAGCGAGAAAACGGCCGAGGTTGTCCGCTGGGACGACGGATGATGATGGAGAGAGGTCRATGCATTCGTACACCAAGGAAGAGGATGTGGAGATGGGCGTGCCKCCCCAAAGACCCAGGCCAAGRCCAATTGCAAGGTCAAGACCCTCATCAGGGTATGTCTCCTTTGTTCTTTGGGTGTATAGATGAATGAACCGTACTCACTTTTGGCTTGTTACCAGACCTCCACATCCGTCGGAAGTGATTAACATCAGTTCTGATTCGGATGAGGGGGGCCCTTCTGCTCCTACTGCTTCGTCTCGTCCTCAGCCTCGTCCTCAACCTAGACCAAGACCAAGACCGATAGCAAGATAGTAAGTTGTTTTTGTTAGCCCGGTTTGATATTCTTCTCTGACATGATTTGGGTAGTCGTAGGTCATCGCCGCCAACTGTCAAGCAAGAGGAAGAAGAGCGGGAAGAAGAGCGGGAAGAAGATATTGACCGTGATATCAGCGAGCTTCTAAGATCACAACGAATATCATCGCCTTCGTCAAGTGCGCCTTCGCGAAATATCAGTCATGTCACAGTTGGACATGATTCGCTCTTCTCTTCTGATGATGAGGAAGAGGAGGACGAGGTTAGTGGGTTGCTGGCRGATTAGGRTTACTAGGGATTGGTCGGTGGATGGATATGGACGRGACGGAATCCTGKTTTTCCCTCCCTCTCTTTTTTCTTTTCGGTGCTCGTTTTGTGTCTTGGCTTCTCTTCACTTGGCCTGTTGTACACCGCATACTACACTCACGGACCACTACGCTTTTTGAATACGTTTTTTATGCGCTATAGTAATTTCAACCTCTTTTCTATATTATACCTGATTTGTTATAGTGTACTTGCTGTGTATATTAGTACTAGTCGAGGGGAAGACTCGGGGCGAATGTTGTGCTCCGGCAGTGCTTCCCCTGGGAAAGAAATCGGCGGGGTCTTCCTTCCCTGCTTTAGGCCATTGCGGGTGCTTTGCGACGTCGTCCACTACCTCTTTTTGCCAGGACTCACTCGAGTGAGAGGATCGCGAGTATCTATATACTCTGCATGCGACCGAATCTTCATCCAATGAATGTCACCTGAATCTCCTGATGTTTCGATTCGCCTTGCTTGATCAAGCTCCGTCTCCTTTCCTCTCATCTTTAATGTACTCTATCATCAATCAGTGTATGTTGACTATTTCCAACAATCGAGACCAAATGAGCGAAGCGCTAGACCTTCAATTGTTTAGATCGCAGGCAAAATTGAAGCAGTGCTGCGCCACCTCGGTGTTTTTGTCAACGCTCATGCATATCATCTCATCTCAATACGCCGAAGACCTCGGAAGTGCTCGAGCTCAACATATCACAGAATCATGATCATGATTCGCCTCCTCCTGGCCACAGCAAAGAACCGAGATCTTGGCATGAGTAACGGCACTGGATAATTTACTTAAATTCTCTCGACTTTCAATTTGGGCCGAAGTTACGATTGCATCGTACCACATCGCATTGACAGCTTGATTGCCCCACCCTCATCTGCACTACCCGGTGAACTTTCTCCCTATCCTTCCAAAGCTCAAGAGAGTATCGATTCCATTCGTCGAGTTTCAAAGGCGCGGGGGATGTATCATGCCAGCTGAGATTCTTAACATGACTACGCTATCGCCCTCAATGGTGCAGTTGCTAGTGCTCTTTGCCGTTTCCCGTTCTGGCTGACATAAATATTGCAATTTCAAGTTCCTATCCGTGCAGTATATGAGCGGTATGTTGACTACGCTCCACCAGTGGCCACTTTCTCGGTGCTAACTATGGTTTTCCCCAGTTGTGAGCGTTACGATTTTGGTTAGTCCATTTACACCTTCGGTGAAGTCTTCATTGATTGCAGCTCTGCAGCTATGCGATTACCTTCACACTCTCGATCTTGAGGCGAGCTCCTTTCTCAAGCGTGCAACCGCTCGGTGCTGGCTAACTTATGACAGGTGTCCTTCATCTGGCCGAGGAAATGGACTATGGTCAAGATGGTGTTTCTTCAAGCACGATACTTGCCGTTCCTTGACGTGCCATTGATGTTCTCCTGTGAGCTTTCTGTTTCAGTCTCTGTGGTTTAAATCCCCCTGACTCAATTTGCAGTTTATTTCTACCCAAATAATGTTGAATTTCCTGAGGTGTGTCTCTGGCTTCGCTAGGTTTGCCGGTGGGGGCCAACAGCTAACCACCAGTCTTTGACTTGAAGATCTTCTCTCAAAAATGCCGAGCACTTGGTACCGCTGCAACCTGTAAGATGTCCCAATCTACAAGGAACTTAACTCATCGTGAAACCTTTCAAGGGATGTTTGCCTGTGGGATCGGGGCAACGGAGCTCATTCTGGTCATCAGAACACAAGGGATCGTGGGTGGAACAAGAAAATTCTGGCTATATCTGATGATCCAGATATCGGTATGCTTTATGAGTAATTGAACATGCCCCACGCTGATCCCTTCTTGACGAACTCGCAGGTCTTTTCCATCGCCAGCCTGGTTATTATTGGTATTGCCACTCCTACATGGGACTGTAAGTGTCCTGCATTCCAGTCTACAACATTTACCGATTATTCTGGTATTCCCAATCATTTTATGCAGTCATTTCCCCTTCGTACTTGTATGGATGCAATCATTCGACGCTCATTGGGAACACTCGCATCCTTTTCTATGCGTACATCGTGCTCCTTGGGCACGAAATAAGTAAGTTCTGACACTCTCAAAGAGACGGGCGCTCACTAACCTTACCCACTATCTTCCTCGCGCCGACTCCGAAGTCCTCACGTCTATAACGCTGTACACCGGATTCATGAGACATCGTCATCAGCGCACTGTCCTTGTTCGAACGCTCTACCGCGACGGGATAATCTATTTTGCTCTCACCTCCCGTGAGTCTACAGCATCTTGCTCTTTGTGGTCACAGCCTGCACTAACTATGGACCTCAGTCGCCTCGCTCGCTAACATTATCGTCATTTCTGCCAGCCCTGTAAGTCAGAATAAACCTCCCTTCCNCTTTCGGCCTCCGCCCCGTCGGCCTCCACCACGTCCACGTTCGAGGAGTTTGGCTTCTTCATCGAACTCTCGAGCTTCTTCGCCACCAGCACCGCCAGAGGAGCCGCCCCGGCCACCGCGGCGACGAGAGCCAGATCGGCCTCCACGTCGACCGCCGCCTCGACCACGCTCAACGAGGTCGACGTCGGTTTCGATCAACTCGCGAGGGTGTGCCGATAGAAGTCGGCGAGGTTCACGGACCTCGAGGGAAGACGAGGTATCGTCAATCTGGCCGAATATTTAGCTCAATGCGAGGTGAGTGGAAAGAAAAGTGCGGAATTCATACTTGGGGAGTAGGAACAGCGATGACGCTGGATGTGCCAAGGACGGCAGCGGCGAAAGCGATAGCAGCGGTAGAGAATCGCATTTTTACTTGTACGATTTGTCGGGTGAGCTGTGATATGAACGCTCAGTCTTGAACTGCACGAATAGAAAGTCCACGACCCGACATACTTGGTGATGTGTGTTATTTTTTTAATTCAAGCTGGAGATGAGATGTTTAGGACCAGCCTATGTATCTGTAGAAGGTAAAGTTGAGGTTAGTGAAGGACTATGGGGAGATGAAGGCGAGAGGAAGCTACCTGAGATGAGAGCTGTGAGATTTGGGAGATGCACCAGGCACTGGAGAAACGAACACTTCATCGAAATGCTTTTATACCTTCTCGCCTTACCACCTCGGGGGAATGTCGTTTCAGCAATGCTGCGGTCTTGAATAGAGTTCTGTCCAAGTTGTATCACTCGCGATTGGGCAGGTTCAACGAGGTCCACACCATCTTCGCCATCTGCCAAAGTTTCAGAACCTGCCGGCAGCAACAGGCATCCCGATCAGTGCTACATCTTTTGCAGACAGAACTCAGAATGACATGCAGTCAGGCTGGCAATGTCCAAAATCCGGACAGCAGCGACTCGGAATGGTGAACCATCGCAATCGAGCATCACTCCATTCACGACGATGCCTTCTGCTAATGACAGTTCATTGCATCAATCCATCTGTAGTGGCCAAACCGATATCAACTGCCAGTTGTTGAGGAGAAACTAACAAATAGTGACCATCAGTGTTGAAAAATATGACGAGAAGTGCGGACGAAGGGTTCGAAGGAGATGGAATCAAATATGGTTTGTGGAATAGACATGCCTTGCTACTCGTCAAGAATCCATCGTTAGACAAAAAGGGTCAGTTTTATGCCTCTATTGCGAAGGATCAATGATGTTGTGAAGAAATGTAGGAGGTTCTCATTCATTAGTGGCAACAAAGTTGTTGTAGAAGCTGACGTAAAGGTTGAAACTGACGCCAACCCGCTTCAGGACGGCGTGGCAAGCATTTGGTCCTGCCAAACAAGAACAAACAATGCGCCATTCCGATTCGGGCCTTTTGCTTGGTCGTTCCGCGGAAAACCATGAGCTCGAGATCAGTAAATACCCTTGCGTAGACACGCCCTGTGGGAATGGAAGGCGGCTTTTAGTGTTGGTCTGTGCCACGCCAGGCTCCAGAACGATAGGGGATAGTGCTACTATGTACCACCGATTACCACCGATTTAATACACCCGCGCAAAATTCGAGTAAAGAGGAACGACGCACTAGCTTACAGCCTGATTCAGAGGATTGAAGCCTTACTTGCTATCGTTGCCACCTGATGGTTGGTCGAAGCGAAAACTTAGCGTTTCTTGTTTCCATGAATAGTATATGGAAAGCGCTAGCGGAGGGCGCGGTGCTATCTTTGCTTCCTCCCACTCGAAATGAGCACGAGCCGCTATCCATTCCAGCGCCTGTTGAGGATTATTCAGTGGCCTTATCTTGTTTCCAAACCGCGGTAACGCTCGGGAACCGGCAACTTACTTCGAAAATGGAAACGCCTGACAACAGAGACTAAAGGCCAGGCGGGTCATCATGGCAAATTTTGGAGCTATCGATTGATTGCACTTACTCTTGCGCCAATGCAATATTCCCGTTCTGTCGCAGTTCGATAATAATGGTGCTTTCGAAGTCCAGGAAACTACACAGGGGTTGTCAAGTATGAGATAAGTCACGACTGGAGTTCTCAGTTAAATGAGATCCAAAAAACGTACTTTATCAGGGAAGGCTGCTGACGCAGACTGCAGGTGTTGTTGTACTGCTTCATATGTTTGTTCAGTGAGTAGAACCTTGTGCTCGGTACTGCGCATCCAACCACGAGGGAAATAATGCAACTCCTTGCCCAGCCAGAGCCCAATGCAGCTGTCAGCACATCCCACTGCCAGCGCCAAATGTTTAGTACACTCGGTGAGTATGTACGAAGTACAATCCGAGATTGAGGATTCATTCCACACGATGGCCTGGAAGAACATAGTACAGACAAAAGCATACCAAGAAGGCATTCTATCAACCGACAGAGATTCGGGAGCCTTAAACTGCCTAATCTTGTCGATGGAATTGTAGGCTTCTAGCAAGGCAGGTGATCGTCGATGGAGACTGAGAAACTGCATGCCATAGTGATAGGCCGACCCATCGTTCCTTTCACAGATGGAGGCAAAGCAGTAGTAGGATAGATGGAGATGATACGAGGGTGGTACAAAGAAAGATCCCGATCGGCGTTCGGTGGTGAGGAAGTCGCGGAGAGACGTATGGCATAGCGTCACCCCGCCCTCTTCGTCACTTCCTGGGACATGAATGATCGCCTGCAGGTTTAACAGGACACGGAGGACTTCGAAAGCTTCAATACCAAGAAGGTCCGCTATCCCCACAATTGGAAGTGGGTGATGGAGCAGTGCGATGATGGAGATAATACTGCGGAAATGATTGAGACATTGCGAACGGGTAAGGGTCTGCGTATACAGGCCATCGAGGCCATTCATCTTGAGGGCCAGAGGGAGGCGTTCCATGGGCGTCAAAGAATCCTCTGTGGTTGCTGTTTGGATGATGAATTTGAAAATCGTTGAAGCAAGAACAAACGATCCGCCGATATGCTTGATCAACGCATTCATGTCCAGTTTTGCTGGCCATTCCCCACGTGCTCTAACATACGCTCGAATAACACGGTCCCGCTCTGCTGCCGCCTGGAATGAGGCGTGGAGGTATTTCTCGATGTCTTCGTTTGCTGAGTGACTGTCGAGGTTGCCCAGCAGAACCCCCTTCGTTCCCAGACGCTCGCGGATATGTTGTTCAACTCGACTCGCAATGAAAATTCGGAGCGGGATGGAAGGGTATTTCTCGAAGAAATGAAGTATGTGGTCGATAAACTCCTGTACACCTCGCTCGTCCTCGCATTCGTCAAGGCCGTCGACGACAATCAGGAATGATCCCTTGGCGAGGCTCCCCCCCGGAACACCTTGGTTAATGACAACCTGAAACGGTGAAAGGATCAGGAGATCGAGCTGCGTCGCCAGGGACACGTCGCCGGTCACTAAACCTGGCTCTGCTCTCAGAGCGGCCTGAATCAACGGTGCTGTGTCCGGTATTGCGGTCACCAATTGACTGGCCAGCGTCACCGCAAATCTGTTCATCGTGCTCCTATCTCCCGCACCCCGGAAAAAGAAGTAGCTGGCAAGGAGGCGGCCAGATCCAGCGTATAGCTTTGCTACTTCCAAGGATATTGATGATTTGCCACAACCTGCAAAGCCGTGAAGCCAGTAGATGTGGGGAGTTTGTATCATGCTATATTGTGCTGGGCGGGAGTTTCTGGCCTTTCGTGTACAAATACGAATCTATTTTAGGCTTCGTTTGCTACGTGTAGTTCTCTTTGGTATAATAAAAGCTCACCATCTCGCCGCTAGCACTGTCTGCCCAGACAATAATCTCGTTAATCGGCTCTTCCCTGGTTCCAGGAAAACATTCTGAATCCGGGGGAGATCTCCCGCGATTTCGAGTGTGTGACGCGTCGAGAATCGGGTTAAGTCGACGAATCAGGTCTGAGGGGCCTATATTAGAAAGCAAACAGGTCTTGGATTGTCAACTTACCCTCCTCAGCGCTCAAAAGATATTGATGGTATTGATTCCCGGCGATAAAGGTGTTGTCCTGATGACCAACTCGAAAGTGGTGTGCCCCAGAGAAGTTCGTGAACCGCGGGTCCATGTCTGCAAGTCAAGCGTAGGGATGTAAGATCGGAAGAGATAGGAGAAGGGAGGGGATGTCGGTGTGCAAGGCAAAGAGATCACTTATCAGCGCTTGCGCTGCCTTGCAGACGACATGAGCGTCCCGTGAGAAGGAAAAGTCAACATGTCATAGCAGCACTGTCAATCATTGATGGGTTCAAATAAGTCGAGACTCGAGGGTAAAATACAAGGTTGAGAGAAGGTCGTCTACAACAAGGCGAGGGAGTGGGCCGAATGGTGTGGCCCTATGCTCCAGGCAACCGTCCAAAAGTCGTGATTCCTCAACATCGCCAACCGGCACTGGTTTCATGTAGCGAGTTGTCCCATTGGGCCTGATACGAAGCCCACTTCCTAACTTGCAAACTTTTCCATTGGTGATCCCCAATTTTTCCTCACGTTCCGAATATTTCGACCTCGTACCATGCGACAAGGTTGGCATTCAGAGAAGGACCACCCTGTCCCATTGCCCAGGTAGACTTTGAGGCCTTCGATCTCTGCGAGACGACACCGCGATCCATGCGCTCAACACACCTAGCCATTCGACCTAGTTCTTCTCCTTTCGAACGCACAACGACAATGCGCTCCAGACACCCTTCTCCACCAACAGATCGTTCAGACCAGAACCCAAGTCCAGAACATCTGGATACTACAAGCTTGCATGGTTGACGCACTTCTCGAGATCCTCCGAGTTCAAGTCAGAGATTTGGCTGGTGGGTCTTGACTGATAGGGAGGAGACCTTGACTGACCAGGAACAAATTTTGTTGTCTAATCGATGGGACCAACTCGGGTTGAGCAGATATCGTGGAAGGGGGGAATAAGTAGGGACCAGAGACGCCAATGAAAGTTTGGGGCGAGGCGAGGGGGAGTCGTGAATCGCGTCGCTCCACACGTTCAGCCACGAAGTGCAGGGTAATCAACTGAGCTGGAATTGTGAGGGGGACAAATAAACCTGAAGGCGACGTATTTGAGAGAATCAAAGAGGTGCAGAAGGTGGGTGTTGTTGGAACTCGAACGGCGATCGTGCTAATGGATGTCGGCAGTCCGTTGAGGCTGCGGTTCTCGTTGCATAAGATTCGTAATTGTCACGCTGGCTTCAGTCAGCTAGAGGAGAGATGAAGGAGCCAGCGAGGAAGGAGAACGTCAAAGAAAATTAACGACTTACCCTTCTTTTCAACTGGATTCTGAAACTGATCCCATTTGGTGGCTGACCAGTTCCCAGACGACCTCCTCCTTTTGGCCCGCCTCCAGCTCCCGTCTTCTACACCTCTAAGGACTTTCATTCTGCACGGGCGTGGTGAGCTTCTGTAGTAGGTGAGACTCGGATGGCGGGAATGAGGTTGAATATAAAATTGAGCATCCTGGAGATTTGATCCGGTTGATAAGATCTCGGAGGCAGCTGCGATAAGATAAGGCGGTTCTCCGAGTGGTCTTTCCTTCTGGAGTGCGGTTAAGAATAAGCCCAGGCGTCGGACAATGCAGGATTGTGTAACTCTCAAAAGGGAATTGGAGCTTATCGTCGCTCAGCGTGAGTGACTAGCACTTCGCCCTCAGCTTTCTTAAGCTCTCGTATAGGCTAGGGACTCGTTCTTTCTGCGATTCTTTGAGACCTCGGACAGAAGGGGCGTTGATCGTTGGATTACGGTAAGTAAGTCGACTTTGTTTCGGAGTGTAGATTTGTGCTATCAATGAAAGAAGAGCGAGTTCGAGCATGGTGGTACTAGACAATATTGAGAGGTGATTGGGAAACCTAAAAGAATACAAGTTCGTTTTGGGAGTATACCTCTCTCAACTACAACACATCATATTTATTACATGTACCTACTGTTCGTCTATCTTTTGTTTAGGCAGCCATCGTGGAATTTCCTCTGGATGTTGGTTTCCGGTCAGTTGTATGCCGGTGCTAACAAGTATGCTCCCAGACTTAGTAATTATCTCTCGACGTTCGGGAATGCCACCTCCGTTGACAATGTCCTGCTTCCCGACGAAATGCCCATCATGATCCATATCTGCAGGCAAGTCAACGCGGACTGAATGGACGAAATTTGAGTATTCCGGTAGGCGCTGGCCCAGAGATATCAGGTTCGAGATCGAGAGCCAACTGTTAGGTCGTTGAGGGGCAAGGGACCAAAAGGCGGAGATCTCAACCGTCAACTCTTCCGGAATATCAGACTCGGATGGTTGTCGGGCATCTGGAAAGTAAGCCAGAGAAAGGTTGGGAAGTTTGTCGTCGCTCAGCTCAAGACCCATCAGCTGCTCCTTCTCGTCGTCAACGTTGAAACCCCATGTGTACTCCCCAAGCCATTCCTTCTGCATTATACCAGAGGTAAACCGCACCCGTTCACTAGCCTTTGAATTTTCCGAAGTGAAGTTGCCTTCCAGGCTTCCTGACGGAGCCAGCGCCACTTTGAGCTTGGTCCCGCCCTGCTTGCTGCTTTTCGTCGTGGTAACGTCTTTGATCTCCCTCTGGGCAGCCGGTGTCCGTTTAGGGCTGCAGTGACAGGATCTCCACTTCGGGGACCGGGCGTCAACAAGAACCTTGAGGTACTGATGCAGATAGTGGGCTTGGTATTCCTTGGAGCTGTCTGTGTCTTCGCTGCATGTCAACTGGGTAAATTGCACTGTCGCACTCTTTCCCGGATCCAACTGGAGAACAATTGTGTGAACCTAAGAACAGATGAGAGTATGTCCACTGGGCGTACCTGGAAACCGAAATTGGCTAGCAACTGCATTTGCTGCAGAGATCTGTCTCTGGCAGACCCCTGGCGGATCGCAGCGAAAAGAGCAAGGTGAACGCTCCATAGGCGCTTGGTGGAGGTGCCGCCGTTTGGTTCCGGAGGATCCTGAGGAAGGATATCCGGGGGCCTTTGCGAAAGACTTTCTCTAGCTTTACTACTCTCCATCGAGTTCTGTGCATGAACTGTTCTTCCTTCGCCTTCTTCGATGCTTGTCGACTGATCACTGCTGGCATTTTGTAAGCCGGTACGAGGTGGTTGGATCACACCGCCTCGACTGCTTGAAGTGGGCAACTCTTCCTCAGAGGTGGGCCTATTCCCGCTAGTTGCGCCGCTTGAGGTGCCGCCATTGTGGTTCACGATCCTTCCTGTCTCGGGAAGACTGAGTCTTTTGTCTGCAGCGAGACTAAATCGCAGTTTACAGACCGAACTACTTAATGTGGAGAGCGACGCAGTCATCCCCTCCTTATCATACAAGGGTGGCTGAACGCATCTCCCAGATGGCATGAAGATCATAGAGGGGAAGGGCGAACACACTTTGCCCACTTCAGCTAACACAGACTCGTTGAAATTCACGTCTTCGGGCACCATGATGTGAATTTCTTGCAACAGACCTACCCCCTCTCAAATGTAGGCTTCATTGAAACCTGCTAACAGGAATGGTGTTGCTTGGAGGACACCCAACGGTTTCTGGATATTATCTCTGTGAGCGTTGATA
This sequence comes from Candolleomyces aberdarensis, assembly GCA_004126415.1. Classification (NCBI taxonomy): domain Eukaryota; kingdom Fungi; phylum Basidiomycota; class Agaricomycetes; order Agaricales; family Psathyrellaceae; genus Candolleomyces; species Candolleomyces aberdarensis. Next base: position 38,622 of record SDEE01000283.1, read on the forward strand.
TGCTCCAAGGCATCTCTTGCTCCAAAGGCGGCAGACTGGCAAGTAGCTGGAGAGCAGTCTGAAGGACACCCGGACCTGCTACTCTTCCGTGTCAACAAGACCTTCGGGAAGAAAGTGAGAACAACCGTGACGAGCTTATCAAGGCGTATACTCACATCATTGATGGGGAGGTCGGGACCTGACGATTTGTCAAAGCGGAGAATTGTCATATTTGGGTGCCGATTATAGAATATGGAAAGCTCTAGGGGAGGATGTGCTGTAACCTTTGCTCCCTCCCACTTAGATTGAGCACAATTCACTACCCATTCTAGCGCCTGCCGGATACTAGTCAGTGACATATCTTTTTCGCAATCAGGAATGACCAGCGACTTACTTTGAAAATATTGATGCCTGACAACTGACGCTGGAAGCCAGGGGCCAAGGGTGGTTAATGTGGCAAATCTTTGAACTATGGGTTAATTGCACATACGATCTGATATTCCCGCTCTGCTCCAGTCGGACGATATTGGCGCTCGAGAAGCTCAGGAAACTATACAGATGTTGTCAGTAATGAGACAAGTCACAACGGAAGAACGAAATTCAAAATTAAATAAAAAATAAACACACGTTAGCGTGGATAGCCGTTATTGCACGTTGCAGGTGTTGATGCAGTGTCTTGTAGGTTTGTACAGTGAATTGAGCCGTGCCCAGAGAGTTGCCCCTCCCAACCTCATAATATAACTCCGTTTCGAGCCAGTGTCGAACACGGCGATCAGGACATTCCACTGCGAGCGCCAATTGTTTGGAACACTCAGTGAGTACGTACGAAGTATGTTCCAGGATTGGGTATTATTCCTCACGATGGAATAGAAGAGCATCATACAGAGTGAGGAGTGAGAGGGGAGTTTATCAATAGACGTAGACTGGCGAGCCTTGAATTGCTCAATCCTGTTGATGAAGACTTCTGGAACAGCGGGTGATTGCAGATGGCGAGAGAGATGATGCCGACCATTGTAATGGGACTGCTTATTGATTCTGTCAGAGATGGAGGCAGAGGAGTGGGAATGCAACGAGGGTGGTGCCGTACGTCTGAAGAATGATTTCGATCGCCTTTCAGCAGTGAGGAAGTCCCGGAGAGACTCATGGAGTAGTGTCATTGACACCCCGAGCTCTCTGACAGTTCCCGGGACATGGGTGGCAGCTTGTAGACATGACAGGTCACGGGCAACTTCGAAATTTTTGATCTCAAGAAGGCCCACTGTCTGAGCAATCGAGAGCGGTCTCTCGAGCAGTGCGATGGTGGAGATGATGTCCAAAAAAGAAAGCGGGGGACGTTGCGAACGGGCAACTTGGGTTTGTGCACTTAGGCCATCAAGGCCATTCATGTTGAGCACCAGGGGGAGGCGTTGCATAAGTGTCATAGGATCCTCTGTGGTGGCTAGTTGGGCGATGAATTTAAACATTGCTGAAGCAAAAATGGTTGATCCGCCAACACGCTCGATCAACTTTGTCAGTTCCGATTTTGCTGGCCATTCCCCGCGCGTTCTAGCATGCACTCGAACCACACGGTCCTGCCTCACTGTCGCTTGGGATGAGAACGGGGGGAATTCTTCGTTGTCTATGCGTGGTGAGTAGCTGTCGAGATTGGCCAGCAGAACCCCACCCGCCTCTAGAAGCGCGCGGATGTGCTGTTCGACTCGACTCGCAATTAAGATTCGGAGTGGGATGGAAGGGTGTTCCTCGAAGAAACCAACCATGTGGTCGATAAGCTCCTGTACACCTTGCTTGTCCTCGCATTCGTCAAGGCCGTCGAGGACAATGAGGAATGGCCCCTTGGCGAGGGTCTCCGCCAGAACACCTTCGTTAACAACAGCCTGAAACGGAGAGAAGATCAGGAGATCCAGCTGCGTAGCCAAGGACACTTCGCCAGTCCCTATTCTTGGCTCTCGCCTCACAGCTGCCTCAATCAATGGTGCTGTGGAGGGTAATGCAGCCACTAATTGACTGGCCAACGTCGCCGCAAACCTGTCCATCGTGCCTCCCGCCCCCCGAGAAAAGAAATAGCTGGCAAGGAGGCGTCCAGATCCGGCATATATCTTTGCTACTGCCAGGGATATTGACGACTTGCCACAAGCCTCAGGGCCATGAAGCCAGTAGATATGGGGTGTTTGTAACATGGTGTATTCTGCTGGGGAGGAAAGGCCGGCCTCTCGTGTACAAACACGAATCTATTTTACGCTTTCGGTTACTATGTAAGCTCTGTGTAGTAGAATAACAATTCGGCAGTGATCTTGTGCGATTTCGAGTATGTGACGCGCCGAGAATGGGGTCATGGTGACACATAAGGGCTGAGGGGACTATATTAGAAAACAAGCGTATGAACAGAGCTTGGAACATTGGCTTACCTTCCTCGATGCTCAAAGCATATTGATTTTCAGCGATAGCGGTGATGTTCTTACGATCCGCTCGAAAGTGGGAGGCGCCAGAGAAGTTCGCGACCTGCAGGTCCATGTCGATGTCTGCCAATTGAGCGTAGTGATCAAAGATTGGAAGCCACAGGAGAACGGGAGGGGATGTGGGGGAGGAAGGCAAGGAGAAGGGCGAGGCTTGCGATGCCTCGTAGATAACATGAGGATTGACCTGTAAAAGCGCAAAGCTATGTCAACATGCACAGCAGGATATAGCAATGCACTGCCCTTGAGCGTCAATCATACGAACGTCTCCGGAATTAATGGAACTGGCAAAACAGATAGAATGGGAGGTGCGGACGTCATACGTGGCTTGCTGACAATGGGAGGTAACGGCAACAGGCACAAGACGAGTTGGAATGACTGGTCACTGTGGGAGCGACCAGACAGCAGCAGACTGGTGCCCGAGTGAGCATGTCGAACCTTGCAGAAGACTGCAGTATTTGGACGCTTCTGCTAGAGCTTGTCTCCAATGTTGGGGCGTGACTACCCCTAGCAGAATAGGCCCTGATGCAACTCAGTGAAAGGCCGCAGAAATGCACCCGCGGTTCAATCTTGGTGGATGTTGAGAAACGTCGAATTTGAGAGATGAGGAGCCCGTCGGATTGTATCGGAAGCAGCTTGAATAATTACACGGCTTGTCAACATCCGCTACCTCACTACGAAGCGAAGGTAGCGGCGCCCAGTGTGGTACTATGTGCCACCAAGAGAGGCTTTCCCCCTGAAAAAGGCTTGAGGCGTGGTTTACCAAAAACCTCGCAGTGCCTAGCTGGACAGGTGAACGGGTGGGGTGGGCGAGGAACGAGTTTTGTCCTCCCGCATGGGAGCTTCACCCTGAAAAAGGTCGTCCGATTAAATGGGGCCAACCTGAGGGGAGCATATGTTGTGGAAGGGGGAGGAAGTAGGGGCGGGTTCAAAGACTTTGCGTTCGAGCCGAGGCGAACGAGAGTGTGGGAGTGGGCCAGGCAGAGTCCTGAATCGTGTTGCTCTACGCTCGGCGAAGTACAGTTGATAGATTGAGCTAGATTTGGGAGGCAAAAAAATACGCCTGAACGCGACGGATTCAGCCCGAGTGCTGGTACAGAAGAGGAGGATCGACGAGGTGCAGAAGGTGGGTGATCGTGCTAATGGAGGTCGTTGGCAGGCTATTGGAGCTGCGATTCTTGTCGTCGCGTAAGAGTCGTCATTATTGCGCTAGCTTCAGTGACCTGGAGGGGAGATGAAAGCGACAGCAAGGAGAGAGAACATCCAAGGGAGAATTGACGACTGAAACCAGTTCCCAGACGACCTCGACCTCCCTCCTCTCTGCCCGCCTCTAGCTCCCGTCTTCTGCACCTCCACGGGCGTTCATTCTGATCCTCCCTATCCTTCAATCGTTCAGGCCGATTCACCGTTTGGCAAGTGCGTTGCCGATTTTCGCTCATTCGGGGGGCTTGCTGCGTCTTCTAATGTTTGCCAGGGGGCGAGGAGGTGTAGAGTCAAGTTTGTTCAATACTAATTGGAACCCTGCACGGCAAATGCCAGCTGCGTGGTCACCGGTGAGCTTCTGCAGGAGATGGACACTCGGATAGCGGGAAAAGACTGGGGTGAGGCTGAACGATGACGTTGAGCATACTCACACCGAGAGCCGAAAACCTAGCGCTGGTTACATCATACCCTACTAATGTATGTCTTTTTGAACGGAGTGAGAGCAATCATACCCAAATCACAGCACAAAATTGGAACAAGAGTTTGTGCTTGCTTGGCTAGAGCATCCACCCGTCCAACTCCTGGATCATCTTGAGACCGCTGTCCGCCTAGACGGTGATCTTGCGAATCGGCCATTCCCTGGCTCCAGGGAAACATTCCGAATCTGGGGGAGATCTCGCACGATTTCGAGTATGCGACGCATCGAGAATCGGTTTAAGTCGACAATAAGATCTGGGCACTATATCAGAAACAAGCATATGAGCAGAAGCGGCTCGTATTATCGGCATACCATCCTCTACGCTCAAGACAATTTGATTCCTAGCCATGAAAGCGTTGCTCTGATGATCCTCGAAAGTGGTGTGCGCCTGAGAAGTTCGTGAACTGTGGGTCCATGTGTGCCAATCAACCATAGGAATGAAAGATCGGAAGAGACAGGAGGGGAGGAAGAGAAGGAGTTCTGCCCTTGCGCACGGTGTCTTGTAGATAAGATAAGTGTTATCTTGTGAGAGGGAAGAGCTATGTCAACATAGAACAGCTAGCACAGCAGGTCATAGCTATACACTACCCTTGAGCGTCAAGTAGAGGGGCGTCTCCAGAAATTAAACAATCTTATGCCGAGCTCTCTCTCTTAAGCGGGATAATGGAATAACGAGAAGGATAGTAGTCTACCAAAGTAGAAGTAGAAGGTTGAAACCGACACTAACTTAGTTTGTGGAAATACATCGACGATCAAGCTTGGCCTTCCACGGTGACCACCTTTTGCCAGGTTTCGTCTCGTATTCCGTTGGATGATGTTCTAGGTGTGAGATTATCTTACCCATAGCTGGTCTTGGCATGTACTCTGGCATAGTCAATCAACAATAAAGTGAAATTATCATTAGTACTAAGATACATCCATGGAATATATGGGTTGACAGGGTCAGGGATATGTGCCAAAAAGAAACGGCAAGAAAGAGTCTCGGGTGGCTCTCGAACGTCTCTGGAGAAACTGGCTCTACTTCCCTGGTGCAACATAATCCCTCGACAAATCGATCTCTCCACGCAAGTGGGTGTTGGTAATGCGGACCTGTCGTTGACGAGGAGCACCACCCTTCTTCTTTTTCTTCCCTGTGGTGGGTGCTTTGGGAGTTGCTGCTTCCGATGCGGTGACTTGCAAACCCTCTGTTGCAATGGGATCAGCACGGGAGCCGGAAAGAAAAGGAGATAAAAGAAGAGAAAGGCTGACCTGAAGCAAGCTCCCTCTGCAAATCAACCTCGTTCGGAACCTTGAGTCCATGCCACAGGTCCAGGAATTCTGCAAAAGGTTGAGATAGGGTACGATATCAAATCGCCATATTGAATGGCTAAAACATGACTGAAATAAGAAAGAACAAAGACGAACCTTGTTCTACCTTCTTCCCACCCGCCTCATCCGTCGGCTTGATCTCGTTCCAAAACACCATACGCAGCTGCCCATCCTTTTGTGTACGAGTGACCAGCACTTCGCCTTCTTTTTCGAGCTCTTCTATAGCCTGAGGTGCCTCTTTCCATGATTCTTTTAGAGCCCGGACGGAGAGGCCTCCGCCTTTCTTTGTTTGCCGTTGGATTTCGGTCAGCAAGGCGGCTTTGTTTCGGAATGTGAAGTCGTGCTATCAATGCAAGAAGAGCGGGTCTGAGCGTGGTGGTAACGGATAATACGATACTGTTTGATGCACCTTATAGGAATACAAGTTCGTTTTGGGATCATACTGGATCTTGTCGTGCGCTTTGAACTTTTCTCGGAGCACATTGTCGGTGTCGAGTGGTGTCTCCGTGAGCATTGCAATATCTTCCAACCGCATAGGGTTGTGCTTGCCCTACGACCCACACTCGGTAAGCATCCCAGATCCACTGATTCTCCCAACGAGTTATCGCACCTTCATAAAGTTCACGGCGTACACCAACTGCGTATTCACATTCATACCCGTGCCAGTATCCGCCGGCTGCGAAAAGACGACATCTACCAGTAGCCCACAAAAACCGTTCGATTAAAGGTCCACTAAGCCAACAAAGATTAGATTCGTACTCGACTTTGGCCTTTTCTTCTTCGAAGACGAATCGCCACCACCTTCCCCAGCAGCAGCCGGTGTGCTCGTCGAAGCCGCAGAAGGCGACGCTGCTACTGGAACCGCCGGTTTCGGTTGCGAGTGCCACGACGTAAAGTCTTGCCTCTTCATAACGGACTTGAAAGCTGCCGCATCTTGCTGTAGCTTGGACATCGTGGTGGACGGTGGTGGTGGTCAGAAAACAAGGGCGTCGTCGATGTCGAGGCTCGGACTCCATTTAGCAACCCACAGCCACGTGAGTCAGGTACACAATCGGCATGGCACCGGCACCATCGGCATGCCTAACGTCAGTTAGCGCCGAGTCTCCGACAAACGAGACGCAATGGAGGGGAACCATGTATCGTAGAGAGGACAGAGCTAGATATATACGTAGAAGTAGGGAGGGTATAAAGTACATACAAAGAATCAATCTCAGATTGTCAAAATATCGTAACAAACGTTCGAGTCCAACCGACTCAGCATAAGGGGAAGTCATCAGGGGTGTTACAAATTGTTCGTCAACTGCAAGGTCATCGCCATAACCACCGCAGCAAGCGCCATACTCGCCATAAAAACATTCTCAAACGTGACCCCAACCTCATTCGACCCACTCACACTCCCTTTACTCGTACTTCCCAAGTGGGCTTTATCGGCATTCATCGCCCTGTGCCCGTTCGAAGTCGCTAACACTGAGGGGTCAATGGTCGCAGTGTTCACCGTTTTGGTCATCACTGTTGTAGGGAAGGTGGTCGTTGCCCCTCTTTCGACTTCAGATAGTGCGTCGCCAGTGAGGAAGACAAGTGCCACTCCCGGTGCAGGGACTCGGATATTGCACACGTTGTTGGTTTGGTCGCAAGATAGGGTTTCTATGTTCTCTTGTCCCCGGAGGCGGCCATCGGACTCAAAGTTGGCTCCGAACGTCTAAGATAGCTGGAGTCAACATCCAGAAGATAAAGGACGGCCATAGGTCGACTTACCTGACCCGCCCAGGTAAAGTTACCCTTTTGAGAGACAGACGAAGCCAACAGGTGTCTGATCAAAGGAAGAGGACGATCAGTAGCAAATCTAGCTGCAAGAGAATACCATGGATAACATACTTCACTCTAACCTGACCCGGCGTCCCATTTTGCTGACCCGTCTGTCCCCCACCGATGGAAATACCCACCGTGAGGTCATTCGCTCCAGACGAATCCGAGATATAGTTGAACAGAAGTACCCGAACCGGATCCCCGTTTTCATAAATCGCATAGGCTGGGGTATTAGGGTTGCCGCCGTTGGCTTCGAGGTCAAGAACCTGGGCGTTATTAGATGAGCCCAACGTCTCGGCCATAACAAGAGATGCGTAGTAAATTGGGCCAATTGTCCACTCGCGGAAGGTAGATTGGTTCGTTGGCGGAGCTATGTCCAGCAAAGTCACTACCTTCTCTCTACAGCAGATATAATTGAATACGTACGGGTGAAAGGCTATAAGGCACGTTCAGTAAATCAACTGAGCGAATTTGTAGCCAAAAACTTACATTGTAAAACACATTTTGACCACCGACGTGGAAGAGAGCGCCAGAGAAGTTGGAGTGGGCCATCTGCATCGCGTAGTCCAATCCCCAGAGAGCGGCACCAAAGGAATCACTGATACCAGGGAAACCACCGCAAGAAGCTGTATTTGTCTCGAACATAAGCATTCGCTTACCCTTCTCTTGGGCGTACTGCGTGGAGTTCCTGTACGGGTTTACGATTTCCCTTCCAGATTCATGCGTGAGGAAGGTTGGGAACAATTCCTGGGGGTCATGAGGCGTGCCAACTCCAAACTGAGCGTAGCAGTTGTCAGTGGGATAGCTTGTAAAGAGAATACGAGAGTTAGAAGGCGCGGAGACGTTGAACTAAATCCGACTTACTGCTCCACAGCAAGGAAGGCAAGGTTACTGCTATAAGAGTCCACAAATCCTGTGTCCCAGACTTGCTCTGGGAACCAATCTCCGGTAGCGATGTTAGGACCGATGAGCAATCCACGGTTGACAACGTGTTCGTCTCCGTCCATCGCGCTCACTAGGCTGCCGAATTCGCCAAAGTAGTCATAAGGGCCGTAGCTCTATTAACGGGGACTTGAGATTCGATGCGCCAATATAACAAGGATAAGCTCACCGACGGCCTATGCCCGTGCCGAGCATACAAATCAGGCTCGTTCCCCACCTGGAGTCCGATTAACCTTGATCCAAGTACCTGCTGGCCGACCTCGGCCACGKCGAGGTGGAAGTCATCTGTTTCATGAAATGGTATACCCAAAAACCAGTCTACTGGTACAAATTTTGAGATGTTGCCCATCATGTAGATGAGATCTCGGGTATAGTCCAGTGGAGGCGTCTGCGTTGGATTGGACACGCCGTGTATATCCTTYGCCAAGATGCGTCCGTTGTCGGTATGGTCTACCAGGACCGCAGTTTCTTGCGTGTTTCCACCCACTCGGATGCGAACGCTGCCTGCACTTCTCGCAAGATTGGAGAGAAGGTTGAGGAAAGGGACTTGAAGGACGGTTCTGAATGATGCCGTTAGTGTAAAATCCACAGAGAGCGGTTTTTGGTTGCTGAACGTACGAATTTCTACCCACTACGCGCCACCAACAGTCAGTTCCTTATGTCACCCCACCACGCCAAAGAGAGGCACATGCACTCACAAACTTGATCCACCACTGACATCTCAACCGAAAACCCAAAAAACGCCCCATTCTGGGTTATCGAAACGCCCGGGGTCCCCCCATTTATCAACTGAATCCCAAACTGCGTTTGTATAGGAGGATTCGGAGGCGGCGGGGCGTTCAGCGTCGTCGGGTCATACGCCGCGGCGCCTGTATAACTCGCTGCGTCCGCTGTTGCTGTCGACGTCCCCAGGGGGCCTTGTTGGCCAAGTTGATAGTAGATGGTTACGGCAGCGACGGTGGTGAATGGGGTAACGAAGGCACCTAGGACGTGCGCCAAGACGCCGAACATGACCCATTTGGAGACCGTCATGATGTTTTTGGAATTGCCTCCGCCGGTGCCGCGACGAGGAGAGGGGTTAGCGATGGTGTCCGCTCAGGGATTTGTCGAGGATTGGAGGATTGGAGGGAGGGAAGAGAAGGAGGAGAAAAGATGCTAGTCCTGCGAGAAGGTCGAATTTATCACGCGAAGAGTGCAGCGTATTACATACTTGCCGCACCCCTCAGTCTGAGCCTGCCAGTGATCTACGCCACAAGCAGTCGATCGCTGTCTTCAAAAGCTCGCAGAAAAAGTAAGAGGTTATCATGCACACGCAACGCTTATACTTGTAAAAGTGCTAGTAAGACAAATGAAAAAGAAAAGCTACGAGTTGGTGTGATCAAAGCAAACGGTTACGACCCCATCAGCTTGATCAATCCACCTTCCGCTTCCTGAACATCATCTCTGCCTTAGGATCAGGAATCCTGTTACCGGCAAACCACCTTCCAGGCGGAACCTCCTTTGCATCTCCTGGAAGCTTGATGTCGTAGTTCAGAAGGATGTGAGCCGCCATCGCCTTGACCTCGTTCACCGCGAAGAACCGCCCGGGGCTAGAGAGAATTTGATGGTTCGACAGTCAGCTTCGCTACCGAAACTCGAAAATGTTGCAAGGACGCACCATGCATGACGTCCGTGACCAAATACAAGGTAGGTAGTGTCCAAAGACACCATTTGATGGCGCAGAGGATCATATTCATTCGTGCCATTCTGTCGCATCTCATAGAATCTGAACCCATTGAAAGATTCAGGATCCTCGTAAATCGCCTTCCGAATTGGCGAGATARCGTCAATATATATATATATATATTCAAGAAGAGTCTGGGGGTGACGTACCGGGTCTGAATGGACTCCAGAGCTTGCAGCCGCAACCGTATATCCCGCCGGAATGGTCAGACCATTCGAGAAGGTGAAATCTTTCAGGGCTTTCCTTCCGACAGCGACTGATTTAATGAAGATTTCAATTCAGGTCCAGCGGTTGCAAAGGAGAAGAAGGCTTACTATTGCTCACACCAGCCAGCCTAGTCGACTCCTTCATAAAACTATCGAACTTCCACATCCGGCCCATGGCCTCCTTGGTCCATCCATAATTACCAATGACTTCCTCCATTTCCGCTCTGAGAGGCTCGATGTATTCGGTTCGCGCAGCAAGGTCAAATAGAGTGTTTGTTAAGATCTATAAAATGCAAGATTATCAACATGCAAGTCACGAATCTGCCAGCCGGGTATGGGGCGAAGGTGAGGGCGTAAAACGAAGGACATACCAACGTGGTAGTGTGAATGGCAGCAAAGTTGATGAACATGACCCGAACGGTGATGTCCTCAACGTTCTTGTGTTCAGGAGGAGCAAAATCGATTAGCCAAGAAATCAAATCGCTCTGTATCACACTTTCAGCCCAGTAGTCACTTCAACAGAATCGATAGACTCACCGGTCTGCCTTCCCAGTTCGGACCGTACTTCGCATCTTTCTCAATCCTCTCGGTGATAATCGGGCCCAGGAACTTCTCCACCCTCTTGGTCATTGATTCGACCTTGTTCAGAAACAGTGCAGCAATACTATACATTTCAACGTCGGTGACCGAGACGAGGTATGCATAGACAAGAGTGGGAAACGTACGGTCTCAAAGGTTTCGGGAAGATATAACTGAGCTGTGCGGCAATCATGACATGGATAGTCCATTCTTCCTGGATCTTGAGATATTCAGGTTCTCTGCCTGAGAGAGAGACACCGGTCAGCGTTCAGATCGAATACGTTCGTGAGAGGGTGGCAAAGGAGTGATCAAACTAACAGAGAGGAAGGCCAACGAAGAGTCGATTGCTCGTTCGACAAACGATATGGATGAGATTCGCTTGCAGCTGGAAGGCTTGCCAGTCTACAAGAGGAATATAACTCAATAGGTCAACCGATCGAATGCGGCGATACGGTAAAGTAGGGACTCACCGCTTCCGTTGGGCAAATACTGATTACACGACTGTACAATCTCGTCCCTGATCTCCGCAAACCGAGACGGGAAAGCTCTCGTCAGGGCGCTTCTGACGACTCCGATTTGGAATTCTTTGGCATGCGCATGTTTGCCAAACACTATCTCAGTTTGGAGTTGCTATCGGCAAACACGGAGGTCAGCATCATATCCGGCTCGAGGGTTGGAGATAAGAAAGAAAGCGGGAAGAGGACGTACGTCAACTGTGACCAGGTTGAAACATAAGACCTCCGACGGGGCTTTACGCAGCTCCTCAATCAACTGGTCTCCGCTAACAACAATGAGCCATCCAGTCGAAGTGGTGATAGTTGGGACCTTGAACGCTATACCATGGTACTGCACATAGTCCGATAAGATTATCAGGAGTGCAGTAAAGCAAGTGGTAACGACTGACGTACCTTGAGGTACCCCTCCTTAATCGGCTTATGACCGCGAAAAATGAACTTCAATGAATCCAGAGTCGCTCCCAAAAAGCTATCTGATCCTATTGTCGGAATGTTGCGAATCTAAGTATAGGTGGATCAATGGGCGTTAGTTTCATGATGCGACGATGACTTGCAAACCGCTGATGATACACCAAGCACATCTATGTGATAGTGTTTTCAATGGATGGAGAAGCTCACCTTGGACCGAGTCCTATAGAACATGAACCATTGATGCAACACATACACAATGATGACAGTACCCAGCAGCTCAGCGAACGTCGCCATGTCGAATCACCAGTAGCGAGAGGAGTGATGTCGGAGACACCGGGAGTGAATTGCAACTCAGAAGTCTTTATATACGAGCTTTGCGGGAGTCAAGCGCCGAAGGTGACATATCAGGATTATTCAAAAGGGCCTCGAAGAAGGGTCATGAGGGCGTAAAGTGGTGCTTCTTTGTGGGACTGTCACTGTGACAGTCTGGGAATTCAAACAAGGTCTCAAGGGAAGAAGGCCCCATAGGTAGCCCAATGGGATATGAGCAGTATCGTAATCTCAAGGGGGCAATATAACACTGTTGAGTTACGTTAATAGAAGCAGGTGTTGAGTTTTCTGTATACCTCTTCTCTGACAAGGGTGAGCAGAGAACTTTGGCTCCATATGTGTCTATAGCTGGCATACCGACTGGATAGCAGTCCCGCCAGCTTCATTTTGAGCGTTGACCTGTTGGAGGAAGGAGAAGAGCCTCTTCTTCGAGTGCCGTGCGGATTACAGCACTAGTTTACTTTGTCCGGGATACTGCGTTTGCGCGGAGCTAGCCTAAATGCCACACTTGCAAGTAGAATAGCCGGCAATTGAGTAGGATGAAATAGGCATCAGATACCGATATGAACATACCATAGATATAACATGGAATCGTAGCGGCGCCGGTGCGGCGCTAGTCCCTACTGCAGATGAGGGGTGACCTTTAAGATACTCACAGAACGAGCCCTGGTAATACTATCCGGAGGACCTGAAACCAACTGAAGCGGTGACAAAGATTCCCATCGAACTCAAAGGTCGAGAAAAGACTTCGCTCATCGGGCCAATGCCAGTATTCACATCTCTCTATATCCTTCCGCAATGCTTCCTTCAAGTTGGCTACATAGAGACTGACCATTGACAATGCATGTCATGGACGAGGCAATTTCACAACCTCCTTCGCCTCTGACTTAGTGGACTCACCTGACACTCGAACGCAGTCAATTGAGGCCTTCAATTCTATTCAGCTTCAAACTCGCAGCAAAAATACCGGGGTATCATATTGATACCACGTTCGTAATTGCTAGCGAGAATACCAGCAAAGGAAGTTGAAAAGAAAAGCTACGAGTCAATCCAACCAAAGCAAACGATAGCGACGACCCCTTGGCTCGATCTTAATCCCTCTTTCGCTTCCTGAACATGATCTCCGCGTTAGGGGCAGGAGTCCTGGCACCGGCAAAATACTTTCCACGTGGGATCTCCTTCGAGTCTCCTGGAAGCTTGATATCGTAGTTCAGAAGGATGTGAGCCATCATGGCCTTGACCTCGTTCACCGCGAAGAACCTCCCGGGGCTGGAAGGTTTTAATGGTTCGACAGTGAGCTTCAATCCTTAGGTCAAAATTGTCGCAAAGACGTACCAAGCATGACGTCCATGACCAAAGAGTAGGTAGGTAGAGTCCAAAGACACCATTTGATGACGCAGAGGATCGTATTCGTTCGTGCCATTCTGTCTCATCTCAGAGAATCGGAATCCATTAAAAGAATTGGGATCTTCATAAATCGTCTTTTACGTCAACCAGATGATGTCAGTATACTTGCTGAGAGGATAGCCTATAAGTGACGTACCGGGTCTGTGTGAATACCTTGACTGGCAGCTGCGACCGTGAACCCAGCGGGAATAGTCAACCCATTTGAGAAGGTGAAATCTTTCACCGCTTTCCTTGCAGCCGCGGCTGATCGAGCTCGAGTCAGAAACCAGCAGTTGCAAGTCGAACTATTGAACTTACTTTCACTTAAACCAGCCAATCGGCTCGACTCTTTGATGAAACTATCGAGCTTCCACATTCGACCCATGCCATCCTTGGTCCATCCATGATTACCAATGACTTCCTCGATTTCCTCTCTGAGAGGCTTGATGTACTCAGTTCGGGCTGCGATGTCCAATAGGGCGTTGGTTAAGGTCTAGAGAACGTAAGATAATCAACACGCAAGTACGGTGAAGCCAAAGAACGAAAGCCATACCAATGAGGTCGTGTGAATGGCAGCGAAGTTGATAAGCATAACGCGAACAGTGATGTCCTCGACGTTCTTGTGCTCGGGCGGAGCGAAATCGATTAACCATGAGACTAAATCGTTCTGTCCCAGGAGTTCAATACAGAAGTCACTAAACTCGAATATAGATGTACTCACCGGTCTACCTTCCCACTTAGGGCCGTACTTTGCATCATTCTCCAGCCTCTCAGTGATAATCGGACCCAAGAACTTCTCCACTTTCCTCGTCATCGAATCAACCTTGCCCACGAACAATTTAGCAATACTATGGCTCCCAACGTCAGTGATAGGGACAAGATTTATGAGTACAAAAGACGCACGGTTTCAAAGCTTTCGGGAACAGATGGGCGACGTGTGCGGCAATCATGACATGGATCGTCCAATCTTCCTGGATCTTGCGATATTCGGGATTTCTACCTGAATCACGAGCGTCCAAAATTTGAGCACGTGTGCCAAAGCAGCCTCCAGACGAGACATGACCACTTACAGAGAGGGAGACCGACGAAGAGTCGATTACTCGTTCGACAAACGATATGGATGAGATTCTTTTGCAGGCTCAATGAAACCCAGTCTATTATAATAGGGGATCAACAGCAATTTCACGGCACAACAAAAGGACTCACCGCTTCCATTAGGCAAGTAATGCTTGCAGGACTCGACGATCTCGTCCGTAATCTCCGCAAATCGAGACGGGAAAGCTCTTGTCAAAGGGCTCCTGACGACACCGACTTGGAATTCACTAGCATGTGCATGTTTACCAAACACTACTTCAGTTTGCATCGAGTCAATTGTGGTCTCGCTGAAAGATAGGACGTCTGATGGGGCTTTACGCAGCTCCTCGATCATCTGTTCCCCGTTTACGACAATAAGCCATCCAGACGATGTAGTGATAGTGGGGATCTTGAACGCCATCCCTTTGTACTAGAAGCCGGTGTGAGTCTTAAGTTTTATCTTATTCGAGCAGCAGTTATAGACGTACCTTGAGATACCCCTCCTTAATCGACTCATGACCACGAAGAACGAACTTGAAAGAATCCAGGGTCGCTCCTAAAAAGTTATCCGATCCTACGGTTGGGATATTGCGAATCTAAGTATGAGGATCATGAGGATCAGTTTCGCGGTGCAGTGATAACTCACAAACGCTGATTATGAGGCTCACCTTGGACCGAATCCTATAAAACATGAAACATTGGTGCAAGAAATACACAATGGCTGCAGTGACCAGCAGCTCAGTGGCGGTCGCCATATCAGTTTGTTGATGGCGAGAAGAAGAGTAAAGTTATAGTCTGGCCTATAACCAGCGAAGTTCTTATATACGACCTTCATACGGAGGCTAGGCGCCGAGGGTGACATTATCCGGATTATTCAAAACGTCGTATGGAGACCCGAATCTCGGGCCCTGAGGTATGATTATGGGAGAAAGTGGTGCTTCTTTGTGGGACAATGTAAATTATGAGAGTCTGGGAATTCAAGCCTTAGGCGTGGTGGAACCAGATTCGTATCCCAGTTAGTCTTTCAGAAGGCCAATGAGAATTGGGTGTATCGTAATGCCAAGGAAGCGACAATGAGGGACTTTAAAGGAATCAGTGTTGAGATGAGCTAACACGTTACAAGGAGGTGAACACTAGTAAACGATATCTACCTGATTTGCCTCCTCTTTGTCAAGGATGCTTGGAAATGGCCCCCTACGCGTCTGAAGCTAGCATACTCCCAAACGGAGTCTGCTATCCCTAGGGTCACGTAACCCTGGATATGGAATGAGACGAGCTTCTTCGGGTGCCGATAGGTCGACAGCATGGGCCGACATTGCCTGGCACGGTCAGTTTACCCCGAGCTATCCCCGAATGTCACACTTGCAACCAGAAATGGGGCGACCTGATATTAGGATGAGATGGGCATCAGATATTAACATTAACATACGATAAGTATATCACATAACCACCAGAAGCATGGATTCCTCTATAGAGCCCTCCATGAAGTCCTCACACAGCCACCGGCACCTTCACATCCGCCTTAGGCACAAACTTCGTTGACTCGTCCCTCCTCACTCTCAACGCCCACTCATATGCCTTAGATAACCACTTGATATAGGCAATATCCTTCACCCTCCCATACGCCACCAGCCTATGATGCAACACCTCCAAATCCCTGAAAAGTAACACAGGCGGGACGTAATCGTCCGGCAGCTCCGTAGCCCCGGTCATCCTCACCAACGGCCTACTCGCACCACCCAAAATCGTCCTGGTGGATCTAAGGGACGGTTTCGGCGGCGGCCTGCGAACGCTCTCCGGCTGATATTTCGCCGCAAACGCACGCACAAAGTCCATCGCCCTGTCCAACTCGTTATTCAGAGTCAAAACTCGAATAATAGCTGCATTGGCGCGTTCGATCGTGCGTGCTTCCAGCCTCCTCTCGCTGCCTGGGTGCTTCCCACTCGCCTCAATCGGAACCCACTCGCGCCAGAGCTCTTCAGCAAAAGTGAGAGCGTGATCACGTTCGGAACCGCTATCTCGTGTTTTTCGCGCGTTGGCACAGCGGTCGAGAGCTTCGACGTAGGCTCGTGCTGTCCTCGGAACGCCCACCTCTTCAAAGATGCTCCAGAAGGTGTCGCTGGAGGCACGAAGGGATGAGTGGTTGTATAGCACAGAGAGGTAGGCGGTGATGAGTCGAGGGGTGATTTTGACATGGCGGAACTTGCTGTCGGGCTGGCCTTGAGAGTCACGAATGGACTGGAATAAGAAGTTGACCTCTCCCAGGACTTCATTGTGAGTCTGCGGCGGGATATGCGAGAACTTGGGCGAAGGATTGTCCTCTGGAACGATATCGCCGGTCAAGCTTTCTTCAGAGGCTGGTGAAGCGTTTTGTGCTTCTGCCGCTTCAGGATTCCGTGCCTTCGCAACCGGGCTATCGAGCACCACCGTCTTGGCTCGGATGAATGGTGGTTTATAGGCGGCATAGGCGTTGAAGACGTGCATCATGACCTCCTCGTTGACCCCGGCATCCGCTGGCGCACTGACCTCCTCCAATCCCTCCTGCCTCTTCGTCATCTCGGCCAAAATCCACCTCACACGACCCAGGTCGCCAATCCGTTTAGCACCCTCCAACAGGGCACAGAACGTCTTCCGATCCGGACGATACGCAGACTGTCCATGGGCGTCACGGTGGGAGTCCAACATCTGTCGAGCAAGCCTGAAAGCCTCGCTGACAAACTCCTTCGTCCCGTCTCTGGCGCAGGCCAAGATGACAGCGTTGTACGTCGCAACCGTCGGCATCAACTTGTGGTCGACCGTCATCTCGGTCCAGAGGTCCAACGCCTTCTCCGGTTCGGAGGAGAGCGATGATTTTAGTGGGTATGCGCAGGCACTGATCATCACCGTGTACAAGTCGACACTGGGATCGGGATGGGCCACGTATCGCATGTGCGAGAACAGATCCCAGGCCTGGCCGCGTGCTATCGAGGAAGGGAGGTGGAAGAGCGTCGAGATGACTGAGGTGTAGGTTGCGATAGGCGCTGGGACGTTTTGACTTTCGTAGGAGTGGAGGAGATCGAGAGCGGATGTCGGGAGGAGGTCTTTTGGAGTCGCTTTGAGGTGGGCCTGGATGTGGAAATGGCGCTGATCCTCTGTTGCGGGAGAAGTGAGGAAAGCCTCTACGAAACGATCTGACGCTGCTGAGTTGCCCACTCTCGCGTAGAGTTGTAGCACGCTCGTAAGGGCAGCCTCGGGAAGGGCAAGTCCAGTTCGCTAGGAAGCGTTAGCATAGTGAAACGTTTGTTAGCCTTGACACCTCACCTTCATTAAATCGAGGGTAAGCTCTGCCGAATGTGCGTCTTTCGCTCGAGCCTGTCAGGACGTAAGTCGTGGAACTCTCAATCGAATGGGTCTCGTACCGATACTCGAACCAAAGCCTCACATTCACGTAGTGTGAGGATGCTAATGGGGAATTGGGTCTTCTCTGCGCCGACAAGACGTTCTGTAGCTTCGAGCCGCGCGACAATAGAATCCAGTCTTGAAAGGATGACTTGAACGGGCTTCTCAGAGTCTGGATTCGCTGCCTCTGAGCTCGACGACGTCCCTTCCACGTTGAAGCGTTCATACATGGCCTGCACTAGGGCAGAGTCCTCTGCAGCCTCTGCCTTTCGCAGTGCATGTTCATTGACCTGTAGCTCTGCCTCGTCTTCGAATGGATTGGCCAGCACGTCTTGGTAGAAAGCTGCCAAGTCCCTTTCCGAGTAATACGCCGCTTCTTGGGCTACTTCTTCTTTCTGGGTGATATTGAGTAAAATCCACGGGCCAGGGAGACCGTTTACTCACTTCTACTTCAGCAGTAATCTCCAGAGCATGAATTCGCTCATCCAAAGCCTGCATAGCCGGAGCTGGCTCCCTTTGCCTCCTCAGCGAAATGCTCCCAATCATCGGCCTTGTGCGTCCTTGCGTTTCTGGCATTTTCGCCGTCGTTGGGACTGTGGTCTCGACATTTCGAAGGACGTGTGCTATCGAGAATCCTCTTCTGAAGCCAGGGTTCAGGAATTTACGAGGCAGCATTAATGGTGGACAAGCAACGACATTGGCCAGGTCAACGTCGAATTTCTCAAGACGGTTGTTTGCTCTTGCTTGGTTTGCCAGCCAAAGGCGTTGGTCACTGTCGGCTGACGCTGAAGTTGACCAACGACCACGACCATCGTCCTGCTTGGGGGCTGTTCTCTTCAAGTCTCGTCTTTTCACTAAGTATATCAATTTCTAAAACTCTCAGACCATTCTTGCAAACGGGATGCTCGGTGACTGATATACGAGAGATCTGTTCTAGCCACCGTCGAGCACTCTCGGGTCCAGTACGCACCCGTCACACCCGTTCAATTTCCACTGATTCAACTACGTTATGAACGCAGAACCCCAATTTTCCTTTGCTCTTTGGGCAGCTCGCAGCGGCCATGAGTGCGGCGGCCAGTGATCGAATTTGACAGATGGAGACAGGAATCAACTTCTGTGCACTCGTGCACTGAGACCCAACGGGCTTCTTTTTCGACCTCGTAACAATGAAAGCCCGTGAAACACGCACATGTGGCAAATGAACAAGGCACTGCCAACTCGAATTTACTCCAATGACAGAATCAGCTGCAAGGTCTTCTCTATGACCGCACAACCCGCTTCTGGGTCTCTCCACGACCGCACAACCCACTCGTAGGTCTCCATGACCGCACAACCCGGCTCATATCCTCGAGACACGGATTCGTATCAGAACTCGTCTCCTCGCTGAGCTTCTTGAGCCCCAAGCTGAATATATCTCAATTCAGTCTGTCGCTTGATCATCCCTTTGAATTTTGATTTCGTCGCCTTCAAACACGTCGTTCGTGCTTCTCGTATTTCGTGTTTCTCAATGCTGATCCCCATTTCTTGACGACTGGCATTTGATTTGATATCAGGTTTGGGCGAACAGATGGATCGATTCGAGAAACTGTCATTACCACAGGACATCGTGGTAAACGGAGAATGCTCAATTACCATGGTTCGTCATTCGTCGCTGGCTGCCTCTGCAAGGGCTCAGCACCGTCCATTGCCCGGTCAACGAGTAGCGCAGTGATGAGGTACGTGTTTTAGAAACCACTGAAGAAGATGTAAACCTTATCTTGTATCTAGGTCACCGAGTATTTTGGACATTGTCAGGCTGATGGCATGCCGTTTGGGGCGCTTCTGTCTGCAATTTGTCACTGTTACAGATACTCCTGTGGCTCCGGTGCATCAAGAACCGCAGTTTCCTAAACTTTGACAGGCGGTGATGATACTGCCTTCTGGAGTGATACGATCTTTACTCTATGTTGCACCATACCATGCACCACCCAGTCCCGTGACGAGAGCGAGAGAAGGTATAAAAGCGGTCCAATGCACTCTTTGTTTCTCCAGTGCCTGGTGCATCTCCCCAATCTCACAGCTCATCTCAGGTAGCTCCCTCTCGCCTTCGTCTGCCCATGTTCCTTCATTGACCTCAACTTTGTCCTCAACAGATTCTTAGGCTGGTCCTACACATTTCATCTTCAATCTAAATAAACCTCACATCTCCCTTCAAGTATGTCGACTGTCAGACTTTTTGTTCTTCCCGTTCGAGACTGACCTTCGTACCCCTTCTAGCCCAACTAAATAAACATGCGATTCTCTACTGCTGCTGCTTTCGCTGCTGCCGTCATTGGCGCTTCCAGCGTTATCGCTGCCCCCACACCCAGCCACGGCCCGGCCCACCACCCCCGTGAATTTGACCTCGAGGTCCGTGAGCCTCACCA